>JAEKIV010000365.1:0-33096 GCA_016801325.1 Hypholoma fasciculare
GCTGCTGAGACTTTGTGGTCGACCTATACCACTGTGCACGCTAATGCACGCTAATGCACGCCACATGCACGCTGATGCACGCTGATGCACGCTAGTGCACGCGAGTGCACGCAAAAAAACCGATGCCCCTCTCAGTAGCTATCAGTAGCTATTGAGCGTCATTTCCACGCTGCGATGCTGCAACTGTATTGATTCCTGATGCGCGCCGCGTTGGCTTCCAAATGACCTGATTCCTTATGTTATAAAATTGGACGTTCTCGTGGTCGGTAGAGAGCTGCTCCGGCGTTCTGAATTTGAAATCCAGACAAACCTTGACTGTTGCTTCCTCCTGCCTCCGCGATATAAAAGGAGAATGGGACAATCTTGCGGCCACTCCGTTTTATCAGATATAGAGTTTCGAGCGACGGAAAGAAGCGTCCTAATGCGGCAAGTGTTTTAAGTGTGTCCAAATGATCGAGTTTTACAGTGAGGATAGTGACCCAGGGCATGGACTTCAATACTTGACGAATACTCGGGTGAGTGTATTCTAATTCTTTTATGTTTGGAGAGCGGCGGCCGCGTGATCGACTATCATCGCTATCGGAGTCTATAGGGTCTGCTGAGCTGCAGTCGATGTTGAGGCGGAGTTGAGTGACACTACTTGGAAATTTGAAGGCTGAGATAGTGTCAAGCAGGACTGTGGAAACAGAGTCTGGTAGCCCCGGGTAGTAGCTCGAGAACATGCCATTGCTACGAGGAAGTGCTTCAACAATTATTTTGAATCGCCTACAATAACAGAAAAATGAGATATCATATAGCGATATATATAACTCCACATCAAAGAATGCTGGCTGCTCTTGGTGATGTACGAAGAAAGAGTTTCCATATTCAGAGAGGCTGAGGCCCATATAATGCAGCGCCTCGGATTCTCCGATGTTGGTAAAGCTGTGTGGTGGCAGATGATGCACAACATGCAGCTCACAGCCGGGCGATGGTGTGATCCGCTCCAGAAGTAAAGAATATATATCGATTGTCTGGCAGGTGATACAAATCAATTTTAATCGGGACATGTGGAGGCGGGGTACCGAATTCACATTCGTGGTATTGTCGAAGGCCAGTTCAGATATATCCAATTTGAGAACCTCGAGGGAAGGCACGTGTGGGAGTGAGCCCAGAATTTCGGAAACAGAGAACTGTAGGCTTTCATTCAATTCCAGCTGACGTAGATTGGTATAATTGTTGAGTAGCATAGAAAATTCCACATAAACGGGTGAGAATTTTGAGATGGAAAGGCGGACGAGGGACGGTGCATGTCCTCCAAACAACTGTGTGCGTAACGAATTTGGGGTTGAAATATTCGTGCGCACTACAAATATTTTAAGATTGTTTGAGGGACGTCGCCATATTTCTACGAATCGTATACTCATCCAGGCCAAGTAGTCCAGTATTATGTCGATTTCACCGATCCGTGTCCATAATTTGTCCAGTAGCTCGGTCAAGATGGTGAACTGCATATCACGTCCAATGTACATCCGAACTGCGGTTACGCTCAGAATTGAATCTCCAGTCCGCTAGAGTACGAGATTGCGCCAATTGTCACTTTTCTGATCCAAATCATCGATGTTGATACATCTGGCCCACGTAGAAGGAGACTGGAGGAGGGTATTCCGCCACAATTGGCATGCTTGCGATGAATGCCGAGTGACTTCCAAAGGGCGGAAGTTGGGATCTAACTTGGGTGCAGCGCAAACAATACTGCTTGCGCGTCGGCAGGTGTTGATGAGGAATATTTCATGGAGGATATCAGCATTGAGAATGGGCGTGTCTGGAGAAGCAGCCATGTCAAAGAGACGATTGCAGTGTTGGGATCTGAGGTCTGAGCCAGTGAAGGCTTCCGTGTCGCTAGATCCAAAACAAATCTAAGGAAAGATTGTAGTCAAATTACAGTGAAGTTGAGAGTAGTGTGCGTTCTTCAATTTCACCGCACCTTCTAGTATTTCAGAGAGTGCATCCAGCAATGTGTGTTCGAGTTTCTGGAAAGTAGACCTCTGGAAGCTGCAGCGACGTAGGAGCAAGTGGCCAACGTGGGAGGTCGCCCGCAGGGAAGCGGCGGAGAATCAAACACATAGCCCGGCACCTGCCGGTGCTCAAGCGCTCGCTCAATCTTCCTGGTTTTAAGAGATAATAAAAGACAAATAAACTGATATGCGGCATATGATGGGCTCTGGGCGCTGGACACCCCCTCACTTGAAATGCGCATGGCAGACTGAGCGTTGACTGAGCGAGCATAGTAGAAGTTGAGTAGAAGTCCAACGCCGCGCCCAGAGAGCCCTTTATAATCAACGTGCTAGAGCGGCTTGAAACATTTATGTAGCAGGAAAAACTTATTGTAGGACAGTGATGGCAGGCTCCTAAACGCGCCGCTCGTATTGCTTTGGAGGATGCTTTATACTATAGAGAGTAGATTGTACATAATCTTATCACATCAAAAACAAACTTCACGAACAAATCCATCTAGCAACGCCTCCAAGCTTGAATCGCTGAAATTCAAGAGTAACAGAAAATGAGAATTCATATAGCGATATGTATAATTCCACATCAAAGAACGCCAACTGCTCTTGGCGGTGTATGAAGAAAGAGTTTTCATATTCAAAGAGGCTCTTTCAATTGGATTTTGAAGTTCCCTACTGAAACTTGATTTTCGAAGCCAACCCTCGTAGTGTTAAGAGATCATGAAAGCGATTAAATTTACACGCTAATACCGAATCTCAAGTACACTATACGGATGTTCCGGGTAAGCAATCCATTTGGTGACTCATTTACATTGATACAGGTGAAAACTCTCCCCCTTCCCGGGGCTCATTCAAGTTCCCGCCACATATATATTGACTCACCAAGCCACTATTATGTGCCTCCCATACAACCTTGAGCCCAGCTAGTTCATCTAAAGAATGCACCTCCTGCCACGAAATGTCGTTCTCGTATTCGGCTTTGATGTAGAGAACTTGAATTGGTGCGGTGGCATGTCTATCCGAGAGAAATGGAAGTACCTTTCCTTCTAAATTGAAGCCTAGATTTTTTGTCTTGAGAATAATCTTCTTAAGACAGGGAAACATGATTTCAGGCGCAGAGACTCTGTGGAGATTTGACAAGTCTTCACAAAGGATTTCGAGGGTGTGAACTTCGTGGAAAGACCGAAGAGCTCGTATGATTTTTGGAATGAGGTGGGCATTTTGCCAGTCCCGGAAAGTATCGCGCTGTAGAGCGTGGTCTGGCGTCTTGAAGACAAGCCGAAGTTTTCTCGGTATCCTTGGGTAGTCAAAGGACGTTACAGTATCCAGGAGCTGCGCAAGGATATCGGTAATGCTGTATCCCGTTATTTCTATCTTCAGACACTTTCCGTACCCGCAAAATGCGAAGCTGAAAGGCGTTATACGAAAGATGATATTACCGAAGTTTTTCTTGTCCTGTTGGAGGGCCAACGTATGGTTGGCATACTGGGAGAGGACATCATGCATATATTGCAGTTGTGTCGTAGACCTTCTCTGCCCATGAGCAAGATGGTAGTGGAATGCATGCATTTCACAGCCCATAGGCACTGTGATCCGATCTAGGAATAAAGGGTATACATCGAGTATCGGGCTGCTAACGTTGAGGGACTTCAATCGAGGAATGGTAACGCGGGGCCCTTCTGAATGTGGCCCTTCTCCGACCAATTTGAGCACACGTAATTTAAGTGTTTCGAGGACCGGCATACTGCGGCAAGCAGCGAGGAGCTCATCTACATGGACGCCGAGAGGTCTGTCGAATTCAACGTGGCGGATGTTATTGGCAAACATGAGAGGTGATTTTAGGTCGATGACCTCAGGCCTCTTTACTGCTGGGAAGCATATACTCTCCAGCAGTGGTGCGCGTCCATTGAACAGCTGGAAGTCGAATCGAAGGTCTCCGTCGGGTGCGCGCAGCATGAAGACCCTTAAGTTCTTCGCCGGGCGGCGGAACGCCTTCGCTAGCTGTGTACGTTCTGCATCGAATTGGTCCATAGTGAGATATATTTCCGCTACCCGTTCCCAATGATTATCCAGGAGATCCTCCATAAAGCGCGTCGTTGAGCTAGATCTTTGCCAAAACCTCTTCTGCCTTGCTGTAACAACGAGCAGGGATTGAGCCGACCTCTGCAGTATAAGATCGCGCCACCCATCATTTTCTTTTATGGTATCGAGATCCATGCATCGGGCCCATATAGAGGGAGCATCGAGGAGGACGTTGCGCCACGCGCGGCACACTTGTGATCCTTGTCGAGTGGCTGTTAGTGGACTTCTGCCGAGCTCGAGATCATCGAGGTAGTACTTTTCTGGGTCCCACGACGCTAGCTCGTTGCACGTGTTTAGGAAGAATATGTTGTAGAGGATGTCCTCGTTGAGGTTGTCAATGTATGATGGAGGTTGAATAGAAGAAGTAACAGACATCGTGGTGAAGAATGAGGACAACGGTATTGGTATGAGTCATTCCAGTAAATAAATATGTTGAACAGACTTCAGCACTGCCAGCGACAAAATCTGGATCAAGCAACGATGGCTGTGCTCTTGATGCTAGTCATTGATCATATCTTTCAAGTATAGGTAGATGTACAAGAAATTTGAGCGAGTTGTCAACGTATGCAAACAGTGATCTTCGTTCAATCGTACACTGATTGTTATATTATACCCCAATACGACCACCCAGTCTACGGGCATAGCATAGGATTTGGTCCTCCACCGCATAAATACTGCCACCGTACATTAAGCCTGTCCCAGGCCACCTTCAGCCCTGTTAATTTATCCAAAGAACGAATATCTTGCAGTGGAAGGTCGAAGTGATCGCTAAACTTGAGATTGAGGAGAGTAATTGGCGCCGTGTCTTTTCTACATGCAAGAATGGGCAAGACCGTTGATTCCAAATTGTAAGCGTTGTAGTTGTTTCTCAGCGAAAGTGTTTTCAGAGACGGGAATAGTATATCTTCACCGGATAATATCAGCAGTGCATCTGGGTCGTCATAATACAGATTGAGGGAGCTAATACGTTTCATAGCTTTTAAAGCCCGGGCCATGGTTGGTAGAATTAGAGCGGAATTACCCCAAGAACGTGTTCTGACTGAAAGATCAAATAGACTCGTAGCGCTTGAGTAGTCAAAAGTTGAGATAGTTTCCAGAAGAGGTGTAATGAGGCTCGTAGCGACATGTTGCAAGGTTATGTCAATACAACCAAATGCGAAGGCGAATTGCTGGGCCGAGAAGCGCAGATAAATGTCATGGTTTCTTCCTTGGACAATGTGGTGCGGAACAGTGGAATGGGCATGTCGATAGAGGACGCGACGTATATGGTGCCCAAATATTTCAGAATCATCGTCACTACAATTATTGAGCGACGATAGCGGCTGTTTCATATTCAATGTATACCCGGCTGAGGGAACAACACGACCCAGAAAAGCGGGGAATATATTGAGTGTCGGACAGGTAATGGCAATGGAATTTAGTCGAGACATGACGGGGCATGGAAGTGAGTCCAAATCGATTACATCGTCGAAGACCAGATTTGATAGGTGAATGTTGATCGTTTCGAGAAGAGGCATGTCGACACAGGCGTTGAGGAGGTCGATCGCCGTGAGTTTTATCTCTTGTGGCAAAATAAGGTGTCGCAAATTCCTGGTAAACATTGATGGCGCCTTTAAATCATTCCCGCCGCCGCAAGTGTTTGGGATTACAAGACACGAAAGATGGGGAGCGTGGCCGCGGAAGAGTTTGAAAGTCAACGGCAGAAATTCCTCGTATGCTGCAGCGCGCAAGACAAAGACCTTCAGATTGTCCGCAGGGCGGCGGAGCGGCTCCACGATACGCGCATATTCCGGATCTTCTCTCGAGATTGACAGGTATAGCTCTCCTATTCGCGCCCAATGTGTGTCCAGGAGACCGGCCAAAAACACAGTCATAGGACTGTGAGGTGAAAGAGACTCCAGCCGCGCTGTCACAGCCAACATACTGGATTGTCCGGCCCGCTGAAGAACGAGATTGCGCCACAGGTCCGTGCTCTGATCCAATGCTTCAAGGTCCATGCACCGCGCCCATATCAGTGGCGAGTGAAGAAGGATATGGCGCCATGAGCGGCACACATGTGAAGCCCGTCTGGTGAGGTTTGGTGCCCTCTCGCAGAGAGGTGGAACGTCGTAAGGAGATAAAAACTCATCGGTAAGAGTATTCGCAAAGAAAACCTCGTAGACCAAGTCGTCGTTGAGTTTAGAGAAGTGTGCTGGTCGAAGTGCTGCGCCAGCGGACATTGTTGTGGTTGGAATCAAGTAGAATTGAGCACCGCCTTTTCGCCTCTTTTGCCCAGCGTCGCGTTGAACGATCAACGGCAAGACGGTCCGGGATCGGCGATAGCACTTCGATAGAGTTGCGTTTGGCTTGCTTGCGTTGCTCGCCGCATAAAGTATTAGATACACAATTAAGCTAACCTATTCCACATATTTTATTGAATTATACACAAAAATACAGAATGTTACACGTACGATCAACAAAATACAAAGATCAGCAAGAAAGCACCCCATGCGCATCCAATCAAAATATCCGTCCAATCCCTCCACACACCTCGCACGTAATCCGGTCAAGCAGAAAAAAGCTCGTGTTCCCCTTCCCATCGCACCGCCAGCACAGACGCCCGCCAATCCGCGGGTCACCCGCAGTGTACACCACCGCCCCGGGCGGCGGCCGGCCTATCCCCGGCGGCCGTACGCCTGTCGGCGGCGTGTAGAACCCGCCGTGGTGGTCCGTCATGTATCCGCCCTGCGCGAAGTGCGCTGGGGGTGGCGACAGCGAGAAAGCAGGTGGAATCGGCGGCGGTGCGGGTGGCGGCGGTGCGCGCAGTGGGCGCTGCAGGCGCGCGTCGCGCGCGGTGTGCGTAAACGAGTACGCGAGCGGGCCTGAGAAAGGCTTCGCGTGTTTCTTCCAGCAGCGCTTGCACGGGCGCAGTGGGTCCGAGTTCTTGTACCCGACGTTGTGGCCTGCGAGATCACGATGCCTTCAGCACGCGCGCAGAAAGTGAAGAAAGATGCACACACATTTATCGCACTCATAGCGCTCCGGGTATACGAGGAGCTTGCCGTCCTTGAGCAGTGGGTGGCCTATTACAGGCTGCGTTGTTGGCCGCCCATCGTCCGGCACCTGCTCCGTGAGTGACGTCGGGCGCGAAGGCCGTCCTGGTATGTCTGGGACGGACCGCTGACCCGGCGGCGGCGTGGAGGCGCCCTCCCTCCGCAAAATGTCGTCCGCAGGGCCCACCGCATAAAAATCTCGCGCAAAATCTGAGGACGCCGTCGGCGACACCGGCGCCGAGCGCGCTGTCGACAGCGATGTCGAATGGCGGCGCGGCGGCAACGGCGGCGGGACCTGGAGCGTGCTGTGCCCCGGCGGAGGGTGTGACGGCGGCGCGTACTGCCGCTGCTGCTGTTGCGACGGCGCCGGTGGCGATGCCTGCTGACCAGGGTAAGAATTCCACTGCTGCGCCCCGGACGATCCTCCGTAGCTCCCGCCCTGCGTGCGCTCGTTGATGCTATCCACCACGCTATTCAGCGCACCCGTCAGCTGCTGCAGCAGACCGCCTGGCCGGTCCCGCCGCGAACTTAAAGACGAGTAGTGGGAAGATTGCCCCGTCGGTTGGCTGACTACGGCCGGTGGACGCTGTGCCACCTGCGATTGTGATGTTGGTGCCGGCTGAAATGGCCGCCTGGGACCCTGTTCTATCGTGATCTCCCCTTCGCCCATCGCTGGCCGCGCAGTGTATGGTGGTGGCTCATCGACGTCTACTAGATCTTCGGGCCCTAAATTATGCTCTGGGACCCTCTCTGCATCACTGATAGATGGCGCGGTGACTGGGGTGGAGGCTGAGGGTGGTGGTGGAGCGATATCTGTAGAACTGTTGTTTCCGGTGGGATTAGGGGTAAACGGGTTGGTTCGGAACGGGTTTCTGGACGGCGAGCTGACGGTGGCCATTTCCGCACTGTATGTCGAGAACTTGGGAGTTTAAGGAGAGTTATAGCATTGGTAGGAACTGTGCACCGACTGTGCACTTTGCTTGACGGCGGTTATGTCGGAACTGTTTGGGAACCGTGGAAATGAGAAAGTATTTGGTTTCGGCACTGGGGTTAAATATTTTACGTCATCATCAATTGTACAGGATTTGCATAGGATTAGTATTTCGAGCAACTCCGGGTTCAACTGCGGGAGACAAGATATTGCCAAAGGAGGAGACTGAAATAATCTGCACCAAAAACAAATCATGCCGACACCGGAGTTCGGGATGATTCAGTATGACAAGATGATCCAAGACATTCGAAAAACCTTCGGTTGATACATGGTTGATACTCCGGAGACATTTTACCAGCGAGTGGAAAAGTCTCAAACTATATCTTCGCAGACTAAATGGTAGGTACATCAGACTTTCCTCTGTATCCACTGTCATGTTTTTTTCCGCTTCCGAACAGCGAGTATTCAGTACCACTCACCGACTCTGACAGTCGCTACAGGTATAGCACAGGTACAGCGTCGAAGGTAACCATGACCATAATGAAAAAACGTATACACTTGAGCAGATTAGCAACCATATAGCTTTGGACAGATGCAACCATTGCATCCATCGCAGTCAGGACCACAAATAGCGCCCAGCCTAAAAATAGATGATGGATGGCACATACGTCGGCGCTAAATATACCGCCCGCAACTTTTTAATTAAATTTTCTCCGTGTCAGCGACAGACGCAGGCCGGTGCGTGTCTCGCAACGCCCGGAATTCTGACATGCATACACCGATAATTAAAAACGAGACATAATGTGCTATCGCCCCTCGCTTAAGCAGCATGAAGATAGGGCCAGATCTAGAGCTTAACGTAAGCCCTTTGCAGAACGCAGCTATTCGAGATCCGCCGGGACGCGTATACGAGATACCAGAGACGCAATAGAAGTAGCACTCAATTGCTACGTGCGTACCTCCCGGGCTACGCAGCATAGGTTAAATCTATATCCTCTCCCGGCATCCCCGCTGCAAATTCCCCGCGCAAGTAAAGTTGTATTTGCTTTGCAATGCAGAGCGCAATTGTTCCCCGGACATAATACTCCTGAGAAGCCTGAGTGCGCCGCCGCCCCGTGGTACCTGGTACGGGAAAGATTCTGTCGCGCGTCATGCCCTACTGCCGATTCCACGCCGCACAGTGCGAGCTAGCCCAACGCGCCCCGATACGCGCCAACGCAGCCCGTGATGATTTCCGCGTGGCGCAACGGGCGAACGAGGCGGCGCAAATAGGCTCAATTGGAGCTCTGGAACCGCTGCTCTTACAGGAGGCGGGGGTTGCGCGTCGTAGTCAGCAGCAAGAGAGAGGGGGGAAATTGTGTTCGCCAAAGCAGAGTCAGTTTTGGTGAGAGAGAAAGGGAATGCGAGATTCGTTTGTGTTGTAGCTGGAAGTCTTTACCATACTGAGAGGCCAGATTTGAGTCAGCGAACTCCAAGTCAGTATGTACCGGTATTGCGAACCCGAAGATCTTCCAATCGGTACGAGAGATGCGACGCGAGATAGCAATGCTCGAGGGGATCCGCACGAAACGCGCTCTTCAGAGATCAGTGAGTCTAGAGGGGCAATGCGATGGAAAGAGGATGATATCTCATTTTCCGGGAGGAAAAACGCCGATGCTCGCACATAATGGCGTGGAACTAAGTTTTATCGATACGCTTTGCGCGAGCCACGATACACGACTGCCAATCAAGCGAGTATTGAGTGGAATGGGGAACTTCTCGAACTGAGCTCTGTGGCGCACTGCACAGATGCGAGGGTGTGAAGCTTTCCCCTGTGTGCGCGATATTCGAAAAGGGAGTCTCCGTCGATGCAGCGTAGCTGCTATCGCAGAATACAAAGCGGTTTTTCTATTTGGCTATCAGGCTATCAGGCTATCAGATAGCGCTGCGCAGCTGATATTTTTCAATGGAGAGCTCCACCCAGGCTATTTGTCCGTTTACGAGGCGGCGCAAGAGTGTACAGAGCGCGTGACTGTATCAACGTCAGCTAGACAACTGAAAACGACGAGCATTGGGGGTGGGGGTGGGGTGGAGATAGCTTCAATCAATCGCCGACGAAGATCCCGTCGAGTAATCATGCACAGAAGAGCAGAGCTGACTCCCATAGAACTCCTAATAGAATCAAAAGCGGGTTAACCAGCACGCACAGATGATCATCGACGTACAGCTGCAAAAGGCTGTCGAGTTAACCTGTGCGAAAGGGCTTTTCGTTACGTGAAGTGCGTCACAGCTTTGGAAGGGCGTCATCTGTTTGAGCATTGCTGCTTGTGGAGTGCTGGCCGTGTCCGCTGCGTAAGGCTTTCGCGTGTTAAGCCCGTAGTATCGCCAGAAGAAGTCTGCGTTCCGCTTGAGATAGGGAGTGATCTTTCGGTGATCTCGATGTTAAATAACTCGGCGCATGGCAGGAGTTTCAACAACGTGTTCTCGTGGCCCAGCGCTGTTCCATTCGCAAATATCAAACATCCGAGACTGAGCGAGCGGAACACGCCGGGTGGAGCGTCTCAAGAACAAGGAGGCTCCTGTAGATATGAAGCTTGCGCGCGAGCCTCAAGCTCAGACTTCAGGTCTGCAGCGCCATCGAGCGTGTCTATTTTCGCGAGATCGTTGCGTATGGTGTCAAAGTTGAGAACAGAAGCGGAGTGGCAGGTCGAAGCGGGCGTGGGAAGTTGTCGAACACAGGAAAAATGATAAGGTGTTGATCAATGGAGACAACCGCCGCTTCTCCATCGCAGCAACTTGGCGAGCGCATCGCCATCCGTAGCTACCGCTGTAACGGACGGAGGGTCGACCCGATGCATAATTTTGGAGCTGCCGGCCATGTTCTCGGTTTTGTATAAGAACAGCAGGTGTCCACGCTGTCTCCTCACCTCCGGTCACCTCTCGCT
Source organism: Hypholoma fasciculare (assembly GCA_016801325.1). NCBI lineage: Eukaryota > Fungi > Basidiomycota > Agaricomycetes > Agaricales > Strophariaceae > Hypholoma > Hypholoma fasciculare. The sequence goes on from JAEKIV010000365.1 coordinate 10,961, forward strand.
TCAACTACTACTTTCTTCTACCTCAGCTCACAGCACTCAGTTTCATTACAAGCCCTACTGTATCACTCATATTCAACACCAATAGCAACATCAGCCATGAACTTCTTCACTACCTTCGTCTTCTCCATCATCGCATTCGTCTCGCTCATTTCTGGCGCACCCGTGCTCTCGCCCCGGGATGTCTTTGTGCCCCCAGTGCTTAAGCCCAACGGGCACTCGGTCTGGAAGATAGGATCCTCGCAACTCGTCACCTGGTGCGCGAATGAATAGCTCGACGTGGGTGTGGATCCTTGTGCTGACGACTGATCCGCAGGAATGTGACAGACGCCCCGGAGCAGATCACCAATACCGAAGCAAAGGTCATCCTTGTCACCAACGGCCGCCTGGACTTTGGTTCGTCGTCTCCTGTCTTCTATTTCCGTGTGCTCACCTTCGTACGCAGAGAATCCCCTCGCTCAGGGCATCAACGTGCTCCTTGGGAAGGCCAAAGTCACCGTGCCCACAGTGACGCCTGGAAAGGACTATCAGATCCTTGGTACGTCTCTCTACTTCGTCTGACTACAGGGGGCTGCTTACCTGCTGCCAAACAAGTCTTCGGAGACTCCGGAAACACTGGAGAGTTCTTCGAGATCACCGCTTGAAGCGTGCCACACTGCTGCGATTAATGAACGACGACAACGACCCAGCCGGCCTGAAATACATACATACGCATACTCACGAATCCAACGCAAAAAAATCTCACCCGCACTGCCCTTGCCGTGCGTAATGGACTCTACATGGACCTGCTTCGTTGGCTTGGACTGTATCATAGCATTTTCCGCATCCTGTACTACCACCTCGCACTTCATTCGGACTTGAACACTCTCCACCTTCCGGTACTTTACCTACCCTTCGCCCACCTAGTATTTTTACGCTCAACCGGCTGCACACATACCGTCGTAATATCTTGATTTGTGTTACATGTGTAATACCACCGTGTTCATCGTGTTTCAACTGTCTTTCGCCGCGTGTTCGTCATCACACCTTGCTCCTATCAAGCTCCTATACCGTGTAACATGTAACACATCCTGAGGGTATTATAAGAACTTGGTGTCAGCCAATGATTTCGCAGTAAGTAAGTATGCATTGAAGGCAGATTTGGAAAGACTGGGACTCGGATGGCTTACGGCTACGGCATGGCCCGGCCCGGACACGAGCGCCCAGCCGACGCGTCGAGGCCAGCTCTCTGCAGCAACCATGATTGAATGCTGGGTTCGACGCGTCTACTCTCTGCTGTGCTGCTGTATATGATCCAAAATTCTTCAGGACTATGTAGAACAACACAGCGGATTGCAATCCCCGCCTCTCACACGTGGTTCAGATCGAAAACAGCTTGACGACGCTTGCGACGACCACTGGTTATACTTACATGTCGGCCTCAGACCTCCGCTCTACTTATGTGTATTCCTCTCGTCTTCGCCATAAATAATGTCTGCTGCAGCTGTGAGCTTCACCGATCTTCCAGTACCACCCATCTACAAAGTTGGCGGCGACCTTCTCTATGAGATATTCTTCCTCAACACTTGCAAGGAGATAGAATTCTGGGAGCCCTTTGGATATTCGGACCAGTGCAGGACCAAGCATCAAAGCCCACTTTTGGATGTTCAACGAGCATCGCAAGTATGCCACGCGTGGCGCGAAATCCTCCTCTCTTCTCCGTCTATATGGGCCAGGTGTATGGAAGTCAACGAAAAGTGCGATGATTGGCACAATCTGATGCTGAGGAGAACAGGAGAGTCGCCGCTCATTATCATGGTTCGTCGCAGGAACCGTTGGACAAGCCCCTCGTCCCACTTTCTGGAAGACCTCCTGCACCGGAATTGGGATAGGATCTCTGAATTATACCTCACCTTGGACTGCGCTGCGGATGCGGCATATATACGAATGGCTCAGACGCTGAGCCGCCCAGCAGAGATATTGAAGGTGTTTGTACTGCGCTCCGTTGGCGGATGGTTGCCCTTGAATTTCCAGCTTTTCCGAGGGCATGCGCCGCGCCTCCAGTGTCTTTGGCTTCCGGGCGTTCGCAACGGCGATAGGATCGATTTTAAATCACCCACCATGCTCACCGGCAATATGTGTTACCTCGGATTGGACCACGTGTACAACCTCAGCATGTGCGATCTCCTTGCCGCCCTTTCGCTTATGCCACAACTAGAGAGACTCAAACTACACATGCCCTTTCTGAATGCCGATGATGTATCAGAAGACGCTTCGCTACCGTACATTGTTATGCCACATTTATTTAAAGATCCTCGGCATCCTCTGCCCCGTCTTTGATATTTACCCGCTATTCCTCGATAGGTTCGTGCCTTCAGATGGGTGTCAGCTGCACATGAAACATACAGCTTCACGATTCCAAGCTTCTACCAAAACTACTGCATTAGTGCAATGCATGCATGATGTGTTATGCAAATACGCTCTTTCTATCTTCACTGAACACCAGGGACAGCCAGATTTTGCGAATGTCAGGTTGAATTTTACGCACTCCGAGTTCTCATTTTTCTGCTACGGCGACCGATTCCGCATCACCTTGCCAATATCTCATGTCCTTGCCCTGCCTCAGCTTTTTAACGCCATTTCCACTTCGGTTCATGCTATCGCGGGTCATCTTGATCTCAAAATGGATTCTTCAAGGGAAAATTTCCTACACTGGTATAACTTCGACATTGGACAGAATATCATACAACTGCTTAAATCTATGCATGCAATACATCAACAATACATACTCTTCGAATCTATAGCGGTCAATTTTACAAATTGCACGAAGATTACAAATCCGAACTTATCCTCCCCTCTCTCAAAAAGCTCATTCTGGCAAGGAATCCTTATGTTGATATGATCAGAATGGCTGTTCCGTTTCTTGCGCAGAGACATAACACCGCACCTGTCGAGGTCCTCGAGATTATTCTAGGTGACAAAGACACTGTTCCCTGGGAGGCGATACACTCTTTGGATGAATTGATCGGTTTGAAGGTCGTTTGGACTAGAAAACGTCGGCCCTTTCACTATATATGTGGTGGGAATCAACTCCGGCGTGGGCTCAAATAATACTCACAACTCGAATTGTCATGCATGTAGATCAAATAATGTCAATGGAATATTTTGTTCGAGTCGTTATTAGCATACCGATATTGCGGGCTGGATTTGGGTTTTCGACTAGGGCATCCTACGTGTGGACTTGTGCATGTGAGGTTTCTCTCTTAATAGTCTCAGAAGACGTACGGCGAATGCAAGCTAAATTAACGTCGCAAGGTCTGCCACTGGTACACATCTACACCGAGCTGAACGGACGCGGCCTCAGCGCTCGAGCAGTTTAGTCAATTGCTATGATAAACCGTGGCACTACCCGGCGAGCGCCGAGACCCACCGCGGTGCGTGTCCCAGCTTCATGGCGGACGGCCGATACGCGCAGGTGCAAGCGCTCGTTTGCTTAAGCACTCTCGCGTGGCGTGGCAGCGGTGGAGGCTTGGCGTAGGTCGACGCGTCGCGACTCGCGCTTGCGACGCAATTGGACGCAACCACGGGACTGCGGAATTTATTCGGAGCTGAATGGAGCGGCCCGACCATTCAAGTTTGCCCTGACTCGAGTCGGAGACATCTTTCCTCAACAATGTCCGCTGCAGCGGTGGGACCTACTGATCCTCCACTACCACCCATCCACAAAATTAGCGACGACATTCTCTACGAGATATTCTTCCTCAATACTTGCAAGGAGGTAGAGTTCTGGGATCCCTTTGGACATTCGGACTGGCGCAAGACCAAACTTCGTAGTCCACTCTTGAACATTCGACGAGCGTCGCAAGTGTGCCGCGCATGGCGCGACATTCTCCTCTGTTCTCCGTCTATATGGGCCAGATGTATGGAAATTGATGCATTTGGTCAGAAACACGACGATTGGCGCAATCTGATGCTGAATAGGATAGGGCAGTCGCCGCTCAGTATTATGGTTCGAGGGAGGAATCATTCGGCAAATCCTTCGTTTCGATTTCTGGAAGATCTCCTGGACAAGCATTGGACAAGGGTCTCCGAATTATTTCTCACAATAGACTGCATGAATACAACTCATACACGAATCGCGGAGCCGTTTCGCCGTCCAGCAGAGAATTTGAGGGTGTTCGCGCTGCGCTCAACTGGCGGCTGGTTACCGTTGAATTTCCAGCTATTCCGGGGCCATGCACCACGGCTCGAATGTCTTTGGCTTCTGCGTGTTCACAACGCCGGGATCCATTTCAAAGCACCCACCATGTTTACCAGCAATATGTGCAGCTTGGAATTGGATGAAGTTTCGAATCTCAATATTCGCGACCTCCTTGCCGCATGTTCTCGTATGCCGCTTCTCGAGAAACTCAAACTATATATTTCAAATCTAAACACCGGTGATGTACCGGAAGACACTTCGTTATCGTGCATCGTTATGCCGCGCTTAAAATTCCTCGACCTCTGCTGCGCGACGTTCAATATCTATCCATTCTTCTTGGATCGACTTACGCCTTCCGCAGGGTGTCAACTGCACCTGACACATGCACAGCATGCCTTTGGCTCACGACCTCGAATCTCCGATTTTTCCAGCATACTTCTGCAATCCATGCATAGCGTACTATGTAAATACGGCCATTCTATCTTTATAGAACACCAGGGACAGCCGAATTTTGCAAATATCGGATTGCATCTATCACAATCTGAGTACACATTTTTCTGCTACGGCGATCGCTTCCGCATTACCTTGCCAAGTTATCTTATCATTGCCCTCTCCCAGCTTTTTGTCACTATTTCGACTTTGGATCATGCGATCTCTGGTCAGCTTGACCTCAAAATAGGCATTTCAAGGCAGCAGATATCCTACTGGGTTCGCTTCGACGTCATCCCAAAATTTGCACAAGCAATTAATTCGCTAGGTGCAATCGACACCCTTCAGATTAATGATGCGCACTTTCAGAAACATCCTGGGCCCCGATTTTTTCCTTCCCTGAAGAAACTTATCTTAGGAAAAAATCCTAATGTTGATATGATCGCAGTGGCACTTCCGTTCCTAAAGCAGAGATATACAATTGCGCCTGTCGAAGTCCTCGAGATCAACCTCGATGACAAAGCCACTGTTCCGTGGAAGGAGATACATTCCTTGGATGAATTAGTCGGGTTGAAGGTCGTTTGGACCAGGAAAGGTCGGCCATTTCAATATATATGCGGAGGGAATGAACTCCGGCGTGGGCTCAAATAGTGGCACTAACTCTCATGCCCAATATAACTAGTTGGATTAATCAATTTACAATTTACACTTCCTGGTACCTACTCAACTCGTCTTATACATTTAAAGACCAGATTTTACATATGCGGCGAAGCCTAACTTGAAGAGGGGTGTTCCGTAATCTACCGTCAATTAGGTCCAGTCCTCCGTATGGCGAAAACAGGTTCAATATTTTGTCTCATCCTGAGAGATCCTGCTCTCACTGTATAAAAAATTTATGGGTCTTTGACAAGCTCTGATTTAACATTCAAAATTCCATGACAATTTGTTGTCAGTAAGTAAGCGCTTGATAATTGATTGCGGCATCCGGCTAGAGCCGAGCGGACTTCGAAGTTCGCGAGGCGCCGCACTGGCCGCTTGTTTTCAGTCCTTTCAACCAACCAAGGCCGAACTGCATTGACACTCGTCCTGTGAATTATTAACATCGTACTCGCTTATCATTGCCGTAGTGCGCACTGAAGCAGCAACACAGCAACACAATTTCAAATGTCAGATTCAAAGGCCCAAGTGGCGAAAGAAAAGGTGCGACGCGATTGAAACGAGGCGTCGATTTACCGCTGCTAATGTTGTGAGTAGGGGAATGCTGCGTTTAAGGCTGGCGACTATCCGCTTGCTATTGGCCACTACACTGCAGCGATCATGGCAGACGAGCGTGACCCGACATACCCACTTAACCGCGCCGCTGCCTATCTCAAGCTAGGCAAGTACGTCTTCGTGTAGATTCAGTGAGAAAATCCAATTACTGATCTCTTCTCCTTTTTCAGGAATGAAGATGCAGAGCGAGACTGTACAACAGTGCTTGGACTCAGTGCGGGTAACGTGAAGGCTCTATTCCGAAGAGGTCAGGCAAGAGTTGGCATGGGACGTCTCATGGACGCGCAGAATGGTGTGCATGTATGATCTCTTACTGTAATACCGCTCTTGCTAACCTCAACCAGATTTATCCGCAGTTCTACGCGTAGAACCTGCGAATGTCTCTGCACGGGATGAGCTGAAAAAGGTGACAGCGCGGATACAGGAAGAAAAGGCAAAGGTGCGAATATCTTCTGATTTACGATGAGTATAAAAACCGATTTCAAGATTGAATAAACAGAAAGCTAAGGGAAAGACTCCGCTTGAACCAGGCGTTCCTACAGCTGCATCAGCAGACTCTGCGACGGCTCCCAGACGGCGTCGTGTGCCTATCAAGATCATCGATCCATCAGGTACTATAGCTTCGCCACCGGCGGCGGAAGCTGCTGCTGGACCAAGTACCGTCGGTGGCTCGTCTGGACCCCCCTCTGCTACGTCGACTAGCTCTTTGTCTGTTTCCGCGGCTGCGCCTACCCCCAAATCCACTTCCACTTCGAATCCAGGCACGCTCGAGGCAGTCTCTTCTCGGTCACTCAAACCCGCATCCGCTGCGTCTGCGACCGTCACATCTGAAACATCTACACGGGCACCTATTCCCCCCGCTCTGGCTGAAGTAGCCGCAGCACTGCAGTCACCGTCTGAGCCTTCACGGGCAACAGATAGAGATAACGCAAAAGGCAACGCGCGCTCCGTGCCCGCGGAGAGTTTCGCCCAGGCTAAGCAAGCTCGTGCAAGTGCAAAGCCCAGCCGTGTAGGTGGTGGCATCTTCCGTTCGTCTGGAGAGAGTACAATATTTGCGCCGCGCGGAGCCGGAGCGACTGGTACGACGAGTGTCGTGGAGGTGCGGGACACCACGGTCCCTGCCTCAGTCAGTGCGCCTACGTCTCCCCCACCACGGTCTGTCCCCGAGCACCGGGTCACCACTGCTGTGCCGACCAAGGCAGAAACAGCTCCATTCACGGCGCCGACCACATTGTTCGATCTCAACAGGATGTGGAATGCGCACAAAACCCCAGAAGAGAAATGGGCACTTCTGACCGTAAGCCTCTCCTTCTAACCTTCATACGACCGCTCACACGAATCTGCATCCAGACTGTCTCTCCCGCCAAGCTGCCTGCCCTCTGTCAGACAGCACTGGAGCCCGCGTTACTCGCAAGCATGCTGACTGTTTTTCGTGCCGTGTTGACTGCATGCGACGGCGACGAGAACATTCGTGGTACAGTGCGCGCGTACGTCGAGGCCCTCTCGCGTATTCCGCGTTTCGGGACGCTGGTATTGTTCCTCAGCCGCGCAGAAAAGGAAGACGCACGTTTAGTGTTCTCGGCGCTGGAGGTTACTCCAACCGGGGCGTGGCAAGCGGTGCAGTAGAGAGTTTTTGCGGTGGGCAGTCATGGATAATTGCTTGACCAACAATGTTCGTTGATCTACCAATGCTAGTTTTGCGCAGCTCTATTCTTAAATTACAGTCCCTCCGCAATGGCCGCAACTATCGCGCCAGTCACACCACTGCACATATGACTCATCTGAATCAGGAGCGTGCGACCTCGAGCGGGATCCGTTGTCCTCCCAGCGTGGACTTCGTGCTTGCTCTTTCCATCCACAATGTCTGCGAAGCTATTTGCGCCAACAGCACCTATCCACAAGTTGGGTGACGACGTACTTTATGAGATATTTCTCGCCAACACGTACCGGGTTATGCGTATCGTCTTAATGGACCTACCACCTCATTATCTCAGCCTCAGTCCCCTTGTCCTCACTCGGCGAACATCGCACGTGTGCCGCGCGTGGCGTGATGTTCTGCTCCGTTCTCCCCTTATTTGGGCGAGGTGTATTGACCTCGATGCATTGGACCAAGCGACAGATGACTGGCGCGACCTTGTGCTCCGGCGAGCTGGCAGGTCGATGCTTACCATATCGGCGGCCAGTGCTCGGAAGAGGATGGTGCCAGGGAGCGGTCTGGCGACATTTTTGGCTAGCCTGCTCGACAAGCATTGGGCAAACATAGGAGAGATTGACCTTGCGATAAATATTGGTGACATGTATGATCCCCGGATCCGAGAACCCTTTGGTCGTCCAGCAGAGAAGTTGCGAATGTTCGTATTGCGTACGGAGCAGGTTGGGCTACCAGTGGGGATTCACCTATTCCACAGCCACGCTCCCTCTCTCGCCTATCTTGCCTTTCCCGGGATAGTCCCTGATTTCCGGATAGATTTCAGGGCGCCTTTCCTGTTGACAAGTAATATGCGACATCTCGACTTGGGAGACCGAATCAAAATCCGAGCCGTTGATCTGCTTGACGCGTGCATGCGCATGCCACTTCTTGAGACACTCAAACTTATAATTGTCGAGCTAATCGATGATGGTGCTGTTATGCAACCCAACGGACTTCCACGGCCAGCCATGACCAACCTGCACCTCATCCAGATCATTTGCCCGACGTTCGACATATACCCTGCTGTTTTGGACCGTCTAACGCCGGCGACAGATTGCATACTGCGCGTAGTTCATCAGTTTCTTCGCAGCAGCGACTTTCCCCGGTCTCTTGGCGATATGCAGCGCATTCTTTCCCAGTATGCAGATTCCTTTTTCGCACATCACCGAGGCCTTCCACACCATTCTGATGTTGGATTGGGTGTAACCCTTACCCATTTTACTTTCTCGTGCTACGAGTCGTGCCCTCAAGAACAATTTGATATATGGGTTAAGGAGCTTGGGCATCCGACCTCTGCTTCTGGAAACTTTTTCTTTCTTTCGCCTACTATTATGTCGCGATTATTGGACACCGTGTCGGCGATGAAATTTGCAAGTAGTATCAACCAGCTCAACCTCAAGGTCATTCTGCAGAACCCAGATCAAGATATCACGGACGACCCCGAAATAATACCTCAGTTCATCCCCAGTCTCATTCAAGTGCTGGGTTCTATGCAGTGGGTCACCACCCTCTCAGTGAATTTCGCCGATTCACCGACACTGAAAACAATCTCTGCATTTGGGGATCTGTTCCCGGTGCTCAAAACGCTGCTGATCACGAAGCTGGTATGGCCACCATATCCCACATATCCAAATTTCAGCGACAATGTCCTTCCCTTTCTCGCTCAGCGCCATCGCACCAGGACTCTGGAGGTCCTGAACCTAGAGAAACTTGGTGGGGGTCTGTGGATGGTCCAGGATATGCGTGCGTTTGAAGAGATAACGGGTTTGGCTGTTGTCTGGCAGGCGGATGGTGTGTCGCACCGGTATGTGTGTGGCTCTGGAGATGCAGAGCGGCTCTTTATAGGGCCTCGCAAACGTATAGAGATTTCAGTGTAAAATTCAGCCCCCTTTCGAAGTCTGCTTCGTGGTGAATTGGGTGTATTAGACTGCACGGTCTTCACCATTTTGGCAACTACGTGTACGCCACTTATTCTTTCTTGTGTTGCGAATTAGACTGTGCTGCTTCTCTTGGATCTCTTTGAAAAACCCATAAATTTTTGCCTGCATGACCGATGGGCTGGTAAAAAGTTCAGAATTTTATGGCTCTGATTTCCGACAGAGCGATGCAATCTCGTGTTACATGTTCATGTTATCGCCGGGCCCATCTCTCCGGAGTCCGGATCAGGCCGCAGGCCGCCAGGCTGCATGTTCAAATCATTTCAACCACCGACGTCTGAGACTCTGACTATCGTCTGACTTACATTCAACTCATTCCTGCCACAAACACCGACAATGATCACCGGGGAAAGCACACAAACTGCACCCATTTTCACTTTGGCTAGCGAAATACTTCACGAAATAGTTCTGGCCAACACATACCGGGAGAACTCGAGGCTGAGAACACACATATTCTTCCCCGGCGAACCACCTGATATCAGTCAAAGTCCATTGACAACTACTCGACACGCATCGCAAGTTTGTCGCGTGTGGCGCGATATTCTCCTCCAATCCCCGCTTATATGGGCCAGGTGCATTGACCTCGATGTATTAGACCAGAGGTTGGACAACTGGCGAGAGCTTGTACTTCAGCGGACTGGGGACTCGATGCTGAGCGTCATGGCAGTATCAGCGCATAGAAGAATGATACCAGGAAGCAGCATAGAAACATTTTTGGTCAATCTACTCGATAAACAGTGGGCCCGAATCTCGGAAATCGATGTCTCGATGCACGGGCTGGATTTACAGGACGCTCGGATTACAAGATCCTTCTCTCAACCAGCAGAAAAGCTACGGATATTCGTGCTGCGTGGATCCTCTCAAACCAGTGGTCGCCGGCGAATTTACACTTGCTCAATGGACACGCCCCCGAATTGGTTCGCTTCTCTGCTCCGGGATATATCCACATAAAGATAGATTTGAAATCACCGTTCATGTTTACGAGCAACATGCGACATCTTCAGCTAGAGGTTCGGTACCAACTTCGTGCCGCCGATCTGCTAGAGGCGTGTATGCGCATGCCGCTTCTCGAGACTCTTGAACTCTCTATTGCCAAGCTGATTCACGAGAATACCACTGTTCGATCTGGTTCACTGCCGCGACCCACTATGACCAAGTTGAAGGTTATCGATGTCACTTGCTTGAGTCTCGATATCTACCCCGCATTCATAGATCGAATCAAGCCTGCAGTGAGTTGTGCATTGTGTGCGACTCACTACATTGATGACACGGAGTGCGCAGAACTCGTTATCAACGGATCGCTGGAATGTATGGCGAATGTCTTCTCCAGATACATCTATTCCTACCTCGTGCATCACAAGAAACAGCCCCCCTTCATCAACGCTGCTTTACATACTTATCCGAATACCTTTGAATTCTCCTGCCATGAAGAACTATTCAGTATATTCGTCTTGTGCAATCCGACAGGGCCCATAACTCTCGAAATGATTCATGCCCTGCCGCCTGCTATTATGTCGCGGCTACTAGACGTTGTATCTATTACAAATTTCCACACACCGTCAGCCGACTGACTCTCAATGTCGATCTAAACCCCCCAATCTGGACGCCACTGTCTCCCAATTTTTTCCGAACCTCGTTAGGACATTAAAGAGCATGCACTGGGCTACTCTGGTACTTATCGCCCCAGATCCGACAACACTCAGTGAATTATCAGCTATAGGTTCACTATTTCCGTCGTCAAAGTGTTGGCAATCTCTCAGTCGGAACAAGTGACTAGCTATCCCACAAGTCTGCATATCAGTGACCAAGTCATACCATTTCTTTTGGAGCGACGCGTCGTCACACCAATTGAAGTCCTGGATCTCGAACGCATTGGGCGCGGTTTATTTGCCACCATCGACGATCTGCGAGCTTTGGACAGTATCAGTGGGTTGACGGTTGGCTGGAAAATGAACGGCATATCACACCGATATGAGTGCAGGACTGGAGATGCAGAGCGAACTTTGTGGGGTCTCAGACAGATATTGCAAGGTACCGAGGACGGTAAAGACGTGAACTGGTGACCAAGACGGCGACCTCTGGCGTTTGGTCCCTCGATACGCAGTCCAAAATCCAGTCGGGATTATCGAGACGTCGATGGCGTCAAGGCGTGGAGCATCAGACTGAAAGGCGTGAAACGGTCGTATACCTCTGGATGTGGTGTAAGCGGTGGGTGCGTGAATTTCGGGCGTAGTGTCATTGTGCTTGGGCACGAAGCTGAGATATTCAACCTCGGACTGCCTTCCATGCCCCATGTATATATATTGGCCTTAAGCCAGCTCCTGAGACCAGTGCGTTACGGGCCTATATTTGGCCGTCTGGCTTTTCCGGCCTATTTAAAGTGGGCGCTACAGTGGCAGAGTACTCTGGTCTGCGTGGGGCTATAGCAGCGACGTTGATAGTAAGCTGTACTAAGGAGACCTGACTAGATATTCAAACTTTACTCCGATTGTCGGCCGCGAGGCATCGTAGGCACTTTCAACACCTCTGAGAAAGGCAATACTTGGCAATACAGCCTTTAATTGATGAGTGCTTGAGCCTTGATCTCATTTTGTATCCTACCTTACTAGTACTAATATTATCTTTGTCGTTTTACATGTATCGTGAAACTAAGTAGTGTTAGCAGTGCTCGAGTCCTGCTCTCCATCTCAGCGTGCATCAGCGCATCAGGGGAATTATAATTGAGTCCACTCAATCCGTTCTATATCCAACTTAACAGAATTCGTCTGAAAGGGGATGTGCATCGTAATATGGATGAGACAGTGGCATTGGTCATGGACTCCTCCTTAGTAAAGTTGTCCGCTGTCGGGGTGCGCTGCTGTTCGTTGGTACATAGAGGGAGTACAAAATGGTAGCTTTGCTTCGTCGTAATTAGTCCGAGAATCCGACGTGAACTCCTCCTCCAATTTTCTTTGATATTATCTTTCCTTATAATCTGTCTCTTCCTGCGGCGCAACCAAATAGACCACTTGGACCAGTATGTCACCTGAAGAAATCGTGAACCCTTCGAACAAGCGCGCATCTGTGGTCACAATAGCTCCTGGGAGTTTCGGTGGCCAAAGTCAAGGGAGGATGTCTCCTGAATATTTGGACATGTCCTCAAGGCGTATGTCAATCATGGCATTAGCACCAGGCGCATTCATACCACAAGAAGACCCCGAGGCGTCTTCAGACTCGTTGGCCGCTCCGCCCCCGAAACGAGCGTCTATCATGGCCATCTCCCCCGGCACAGACGCTCAACACCAAGCACTCTCCCCGGAGCTGCTCGAATCTTCCTCCAAACGAGGGTCCATTGTGGCCATCACGCCCGGAAAATACCGTTCTTTCTTCGACAAGTCTAAAGAAGCAACAATCGCTCGCAAGATATACTTTAAAATATTCTTGTCTGGGTCATTTCTGACGATATCGCTCATATTCGGTATTTTCTCGCTTTTCTGGGGTGCTCTATGGAAGATCCCTGCTCATCCTCTCTCTGGAATTGTGGTTGTGAGTTATTTGCGTTCAAGTTAACCAAATTGGGCTTACATAGAGTTAATTTAGGACTTCGACCAAGGAATCATAGGCCAAAATCTCACGCAGTACGTCACACAGGCGGACAACTCAAATATCTTCTGGAGCATTGTACCGGCGTCCCAGTATCCTGGAGGCACAGCGGAGGTTGGGCACGCTATCCTGCAAGAAAAATCATGGATAGCAATTACAGGTGGGGTCATAGTTACTTTTAGGCCTCGTTCCTGGATTCTCTGACACAGCGGCTCCACGAAGTCAACGAAGGATCGAGTGCTAGATTAGCGGCATCTCTTGCTTCTCCTAATGCGGCTTACGATGGAACCAATGCCGTTACCGTCTTCGGTGTTGAGGGCAGGAATGAAAATGGATTGTAAGTCCCAAAATTTTCAGTTGTTGGCACCGCTGATGATTGCGAGGCTAGCCGCAACTTACTCTCACCAACGGTACGTGTTTGCGGACCTAGCACGATTGCCATTTCTAAAATCTAATACCTGAAAAGACGGTATCGATTCTGGACAAGTTCTCTGCGATAATAGCTATGCAGACGGCGTCAAAAGCAGCAAATATGTCTCAGGCACAGCTCGTTTCGCTCCTCACCAAGTCACCGCAGACGTTGGTTCAGCCAGTATCCTATCAATTTATTAATCTTGCACCTTTTGCTCCCCCCGTGTAGGCGGCATATTTAACATTCATCTCCGAATCTCACACTTGCGTGATCATAGGGCCCAAGCTGTAACATTTGTGGGGCTGATATTGCAGCTCATCTTATCCTACTTTTTGGTCGTTCGTACTCTCTTAAACCCGATATTAAGAGAGCATCTTAATCACTAGAATCGCAGATGATGGCTTCTGGTGCACGAGAAGCCTCGCGCCTCGATAAAACCCTATCAACGCGGTCCTTGATAATTCTGCGTTTCGTGTCTTCCTTTGCGTCCTACTTTGTGATTTCGGTACGCCCAGTTTCTCCCCGACTGGTCCTAATACGCCTATGGTAATTCATGATGCCTGGAATAGCTTTTTTACAGTCTTCTCAGTCTAGCTTTCAAGCTCCCCATTAGCCACAAGTAAGCCGCTTCGCTGAGATTGTGTATAAAATCTTTATTCACAAATTATTGATAGATCCGGGAAATCCGGATTCTTGGTGTTTTGGGGCGTAAATTATGTGGGAATGCTTTCTGTGTACGTCTGCATTCCGCCTATTCGATGACCGTACATCTGACACACGGTCAAGCGGTCTGGCTCTGGAATCCATGGTCACCCTTCTGACGCCCAAGTTCATCCCCTTCTTCATGCTCGTATGGATTATCAGTGCGTATTAAAGGCTGTTTATTGACTCAGAAAATATTTCTCTCACTAATCTTGTAACGCAGCCAACATTTCTGTTACGATTTGGCCCATTGACGTTCTACCGCGATTCTTCCATTACGGCTATGGTGTCCCGTTCTATAACATCTCTCGTGTAGTGCGCACTATCATATTTTCGACCAAAAACCGAGGTGAGTGAACTCAGATTTTGCCCGTAATCAATTAGTTTTTATTGATGAATCCTTAGTTGGTTTCGAATTTGGGATCCTACTTGCCTGGATCGCAGTTTCCTGTGTGACAATGCCTCTTATACAGATCTTCGTCCGCAGAAAATTCCAGCCCGTTGATGTTACACAACTTACAGTTGTTGAAGAACCCAAGTGGAAGCAAGAGGCCGACAAGGATCGCAATAGGCGACAGTGATCAAAATTTGATCATGGTTTCGATACTTGCTCGTATAAACAGACATTTGTATTGCTTTTCGGATTTATGCCTTCCGTACCATCAGACTGGCAGCCCTTACTCATTTCAGGAAAAATCATCTGTAAATATACATAATTGCAATTGCATAAGAGTCCCATATTTCACTGTAAATGACCCATCGCTTTACTTGAGTGCATAAGACGAGCTGCCAGTGGGGGTAGTGAGTCAGAAACGAGCCAATTTCAAATTAGTTTATTGGGCCGTGATACGCGAAAGTGGGCGCTTAATCGCCGACCACGGAACGGGGACGTGGGACGTCCCAAAGGCATCCATGAAACACTCCACTGGTTGATTGTGTATTCCGGTAATCATATTCAGATACGTGGGGGGTATCAATTTTGTGGCGGGTGCTCCTTCAGATATAGCAGATATCGCCCCGTTTCCACCCAAGGCGGTATCTCCCTCTCTTGATCGGAGAATTTGCCAACTCCTTCGGTGCATGAAGTAGCAGCCTCTGGACACCCATCTCCAGCGAATCCAAGGCGTTGAACTCCGGTTTTCTTCATCAAATGTGTGTATGAGTACAACTTGCAAAGAAAACGTGTATGCCAATATGCCCGCCTCGACTTGCCTTATCATAACTGCATTTATGAACGGCAGTCTGAGACCTTGATTCGTTATATCTGATATAAATTACTTCAGCAGCAACAAGATTTATAGAAAAAGAGTTCCTCACATGCACTCAAAGACTGAGTAGAAAGATTGGTGTCCAAATGCGTCTGGGCGCTTCACCAGAGGTTGCGATAGAGTGTCAGCCACTGGACAGGAGAATGCGCAGCTCTCTTCATTTTTCTGTGCCTTGACTGGACAAAGGATGCTACAAAGTAGCAAGAAAAGAGAATAAATGTAGTGAGGCCTCATACCGGTCTCGAAAGAGTTCTGAAATCTACGTAGACACAGGTTGAATTGCAGCTGGGGAGGAGATGAGCAAGACCGGAATAGCGTTAGCCACCTGGTGCTTGAGCCGCTCTTAAACCAAGTATATTGGGAAAAATCGGCTTTTGACCGTTTAAAAGAAAGGGTCGAATGTCAGCCACTTTATCAGGGCTCAGGCTCGGACATTGGGTGGCCTAATCTTGGCCTGATAATAATGTCAAACGAATAATTCATTGACCAGAGCCTTCGAAGTTCATCCAATAATCGCAATGGCCTTCAGTAACTAACTAATATCGTTGAATAACTAAGCCTATTCAAACGAACAAAATAGTTCCCTAAGATTTGAGTCATGAAAAGACTGATCGTACGTCAGGATAGTAGCCTGGTCGTTCTGAATGGCCATTTTTATACAAATGCGGACGCGAGCTTAAAATAGACCGCACAGAAGGTCGGATCATCTTAGTCTATGGCGACGCCTTTCATCAGTCAAGCAAAGTGTTAGGAATCGAATAAATATATACTTAATGATGCCTAGTACGATGGAAACGGCGCTGCATACATTTGATTCTAACGTGGGAGTTTAACAACCTCTCCCTTGACTCTGTATTGCAAGTTCCTGTCTGTTTATTCCCTCAGAATGGCAGCTAAATTGCCTACGTACTCGCTACCGATCACCGAGCTTGGTAGCGACATTCTCTATGAAATATTTCTGACCAACACGTATCGAGAAATCAAAAACATTCCACAAGGCTCAGTGCAGTTTGATCTCGACCAGAGTCCACTGACAATAACTCGACGAACATCACAAGTGTGTCGTATGTGGCGAAACATTCTCCTTCAATCTCCACTCGTATGGGCTCGGTGCATTGACCTAGACGATCTAGACCAGAAGACGAATCATTGGCGACAGCTCGTACTCCAGAGAACTGGGGAAACGATGCTGTGCATTACTGCAGTATCGGCGTCTAGAAGAATGATACCAGAGCACCATGGTCTGGCTACCTTTCTGGCCAAGCTGTTGGATGAAAGTTGGGAGCGGATCGCAGAAATTGACTTATCAATCCATGTTGAAGATCTAAAAGACAATCGACTGACAGGACCTCTTGACCGGCCAACAAACAACCTCAGAGTTTTTAAAATACGCACAATAAAGCGTCGGACAACTCTCAGCGATTTGCCATTGTTTTCCGGTCATGCTCCATCTATCGTCCACATTTCTTTGCCAGAATACCCCTCCTTCCGCTTGGATATGCAATCGCCCACTACGTTTACGAGCTGCCTGCGACATATCACGTTGGATCAACCCATTCGCTTCATCGCTATCGATTTTCTGAATGCCTTCTTGCGTACGCCTCTCCTTGAGACACTCAAAATCAATGTAGCAGATGTTATCTATGAAGCCTCTGAAGTTCACTTGCTACCACGACCCACATTGTTCCGACTGGAAAATATCCATGTAATCTGCCCGACACTCGAGATATATCCAGCATTCATCGATCATTTAACTCCGGCAATGGGGTGCGCATTGCACATGATACATTACCCTAAAGGGCACGACGAATTTCCAGAATCTCTAGAAGTTATGCAGGATATATTTCAGCGATATGCAAATTCGTTCTTCAAATGCCACGAAGGGTCGGACCAGGAAACTATCCACGATGTTGGACTACACGTCTCTCCTTTCCATTTTCTATTTTCCTGTCACAAAGAGAAATTTGGAATATTGGTAGGGAGATCAGGATTTAACGGAAGATTTCAGAACCTACCACCTATCCTCATTGCGCGACTATTGGACATTGTTTCGACACTTGACTTCCCGGGTACAATCAACCAACTCAAACTCAACGTAAATCTGAAATATGCGGTTAGCCAAGATGTAATCGCGGGGTTCTCTCCAAACCTCTTTCGCACACTGAAGGCGATGGATTGCGTAACTCGTCTTGTAATATCCTTCCCCGATAATTCAACGACACTCAAGGAGTTGTCCGGAAACGAATTCCTCTTCCCGGCCTTAGAAACACTCTCACTTATTCTTTTGATAAGGAATCCACAGATCAAGTACACCAATTTCGAAGAAACTGTTCTCAAATTCTGCTCTAATCGCCATCAGAAATCTCCAGTTAAATACCTTCGACTCGAAACATTCGGACAGACACCATGGATTGATATGCGCCCTTTGGACAAACTGAATGGATTGATGGTAGTTTGGTATTCAGATGGAGCTGCATATCAGTACCGATGTGGGTCCGGAGATCCAGAGCGTCTTTTATTTGGTCCTCGACGCAACCTCGACGTCTAAATATCTGAGCGTCACTTCAATGCATGGAACACGACCAAGCTATAAATAAATTTGTGTTCTATTTATACACAGGTGGCATTCGCGACGACGACCATGTCGGCCGAATCTCCGTTTTAGATCTCAAAGTCAAACCTCAAGGCTTCATTTTCAGGAAAAGAGTTCATCAGCTTAGCTTTCGTTGGTGCAGGTCTTCAACTCCCCCCCCATTCCGTTCCTATTTACAAGTGCTTATCATAGACAATATGGAAACAACGCAGATCTTCGAGTACATGCAATCGTACTTTGATCGTACTTGAATCGTACCATATTTTGACCATATTACTACCTTGCAGGCCGTCAGTCTATCGCATTGAATTCCAATAAATAGACTCCATGCGTTGTAGACGCATGTTCGTATTCAGTTTAAATATAGCGATACTAAAGCCAGTCCGGATACTGGTAGGCGACAGAACTTGATGTAGGTGAACCTGGCAAGATATCACGGTAATATCAGCATTTCCTTAACTTCAAAGTTCCGAAAGATGCCACATCAGCGATTGAGCAAGCGGTTAATGAAAAACAGCGTAACTCCCGGAATATGACCAAGGTTTCATTGATGCGCTAGCGACTTCCTTTATACAAACAAACCACGATTGAAGTTACGCGTCTGAAAATTGCATGTTTCTCCTTCACGCCGGCGGAGCACGGGGTTCTTCCCATCCATTTATTTAAGTAGATATAGATTTTTCGATTGAAAATTGTGGCTCTGAATTTTTCAATTTTATTACATCCATGGTAAATCTACGAAGTTCAGAATGATGTCATCTCCAGCACAGATTCGGTCATAACATACGCCAGCATGACCGTCTCCGCGCCGCTCGACTCCGCACACATGTGTGCTTGCATACGCAATACTTGGAGTGCGCCCTGCTTTGCTTCGTCCAACTCCAAGACGATGGAAAACTTCTGGCCCTAAATGCATTTGTTTATGACTCCAAAGCTTGCCAAAAACACAAGCCAAAAACACAAGCAAAGTCTATCAGTTTGATTGTGACATGCACACCTCATGTCATGCCAAACTTCGCTACAAGTTAAATATTTCATTGAACTGTCCATGTCAGACCTTAAACTTGGCGGTGAAAGTACAGTCAGCGCTTACTCTGTGTCCACTCGGATGCCATCCCGGAATGTTGAAGGCGTGCGTAGAGAAGAAGGCGGTATCTGCGGCTCTGGATTTCTCCCTCTATTTACCCGACGCACTGATTAGGTTTGCGTTCGCTCGACTGAAGCAGAAAGAGTCCATGAGCCGCCTTCAAGCGCGGTGAGAAGATTGGACACTTGGTGCTAGAAATATCCGTCGGATGCTGCGCGCCGCTTTACACCCAGCGAATTCGCACAAAGCTCACACAGCGGTGGGTAAATTGCTGTGGCATATATGCTAGGCGATGGAAAATTTGAGAGCGCACACTGATTTTTTTAAGAAATGTAATCGACTGACGGATGCAATGCGGCGAACGGAGCCATACGCTCAAGAACGCCTCCTGCGTTCGGTCATAATCCGAGTCTCCGACGGAAACGCTGCTGACATTTAAGGGTGAAAAAAACCGGGCTCAATATTCAATTATGGCCAAATTATGGCGATTGCCTTGGCAAAATACAAGGCACTCGCAGCTCGATGGGTGCCGGTATCTGATCCCACTCGACAGCGCTAGATTACTACTCTCCAGGAGTTTTGATGCTCTAAGTACATCAGCTTCTTATTGAACAGTAGTAAGACTATATTTATTTAAGACTATATTTATTGAAATTCAGTTTAACCAGCGTATTGGATCAGTTGCGACAGTATGTATTGTTTCAGCCGTCGTGCCAGTCACGCCCATTGTATCAGGTTACATGCCAATCGTACTATGGACGGCACTGCAGAGGGGGATCGAACAGCGCAAAGCTTTGCATATAATTCTGATGAATAAGACTACATAAATGAACCTTTAAGTACTCTAGAACAAAGATAGAAATACTCGAAAAATAAACCTGCCATGCCTGACACCTGCATCCGGCACGTTAAGAAAGGATCAATCGTAAAAAATGAATCGTAATGATCATATATCTATGAAGCCCAGCCTGAATAGGTTAATACTCGTACAAAGGATAGGTCGTTTCTAATTCGGTTTCGTTTCTATAAAGACAAGGCTTGCGGCCGCGAAGTCGACTGTCGAGCCCGCGGAGCCTGCACGGGCGTGGCGTGCGGCGGTCACATGGGTGGCGCAATAAAAATACAATGTTTCGCTTTGTTTGAACGTTTCGATGAGTATCAGACGCGCAATGAAGTCTATGATTAGGAATGTGTGATTGTTGTGTGTGCACGAAAGGAATTTGAGCGTGATGTGATGAGGTCGTCGACAGTCGGTGCAAGGCTATG
Organism: Hypholoma fasciculare; assembly: GCA_016801325.1. Taxonomy (NCBI): domain Eukaryota; kingdom Fungi; phylum Basidiomycota; class Agaricomycetes; order Agaricales; family Strophariaceae; genus Hypholoma; species Hypholoma fasciculare. Next base: position 31,376 of record JAEKIV010000365.1, read on the forward strand.
AGCGCTGCGAAGCGCGCCGGTCCAGGCGGAGATACCGGAGAACCCCGATCCTTCAATCTCCTAAGGTTGCCAGGCGCGGTTCATGAAGTGCCACTGCACAGTAATTTGACCCGTGCTGAGCGCTGCAACCTTTTTGAAGAGCGCCGGAGACATGTCTTAGAAAGCAGTAACAATCAGTTGTTGAGAATGCAATTAATGTCGAACAGCATCGCACCGATGTCATTTTCAGTGCATGACTGGCAGCTATCCACTGTCTTGCCATAGGCCGTCTTTCCATTTGCGGTGTTCGTGATTTGCACGTACTGAAATTGACAGATGCAATTAATATGAGATAGCGTATGCGGGGGCGAGTTACTTACCTGGCCGCAGTTTCCTGCATTATTCCTGTCGTACAACTGCTTGCCTATGGCAAGAATGAGGTCATTACTGTTGTTGGTCCATCCACAGTTGCCGAGACCTGTATGAAGCGTTAGATGAACGTTCTGGTTCTTGAGCTAACGAAGCTACTAACCAGGATAGAACCATGTACCCTAAATATAAAATGGGGCGTTAGTTATGAGTTGCGAAGAAGCTTGGCATTAAGTATATTAAATGCATACCCGTCCTTGTCGAGTGAGCCGTCTATCGAGCTCGACCAGCTCCCCGTTTTCAACAGGTACTGGTGCAGCGAGAGTGACCATGATGGACGCGAAGAACGCGAAAATGAACAAGGCGAGACGCGTCATGTTGGTACGTTGGTCTTGGGGAGGAATTTTCTTTGACAAGACGACAGGAGTTGTACGCGGCGAGGGGGAATTATGGAAGAAAAATCCGGGGCGCTTTTATAGATGTAGGGACACGCCTGACAGAGCGCATCGTGCCCGTAGAGTAGTGTAATGAGCCATAAATGGAGGTCGGTTTCAAAAGGGGACTATTGACGTTTTTCAGGCGAATAAATCCGAAGGGAAGGAGAATAACAAGGCCATCGCGAAGGCCAAACACTGGAATTCAAAGGGGAAATTGCCTTCATTTCGTATAAGACACCCTGAATTAGGTATTGTGTCGCGCTCAGCGCTTCTCTTAGCCAATGGGAATCTGGAGACCAGTAGGTTCGTCGCAATGATTCGGTAAAATCTGAAAAATAAGCCCAGATTATCACCGACAGTGAACAATAATCTAATCACGCTGATTGCCATGCCGTGGGTGGAGCGTATTTATGGAATGGGGAGCACAGCCGTTGGCGCCTCCCTTTCCACACGATGCGCACCGAAAGTTTTTTGATCCCCAAAGAGTGCATCCGTTCCAGAACACGCGCATCTCATCCGGCTGCCTTAGTCCCACATCCTTTTTCCTGCGAGAATCGGCACCACTAGCTGTTTACTTTGGAAATGCAATCGCATCTCTCACCGCGTTCGCAAGCATGTTTCCATGATGTTGCATAAAACAACAATTCGTTCGTGATGGCGACGGGGGCGCTGTTGAGACATTCTCGTTGCTAAATACTGCAACGAGCGTGCAAAATTTTAGGAACGGACGGCTGTCAGAAACCATTAACGACGGCACACACACACATGTCACGACTAGCGGTGTGAGATACCGGAGAGCCTAGCCAAAGCCGATTTATTACGCTGTAGCGGGAGGGCATGCGGCGGAAGGGTTAGCCATCAGTAAAAAGTCAGAAACAATGTAACGCATTGCAGCCACCCCAATCTTTGTAACGGCCTTATATTAGCCGATAAATA
>JAEKIV010000366.1:0-32983 GCA_016801325.1 Hypholoma fasciculare
TTGTGTAATCTGTCGGGCCGCGGATCATGCCGAGGCCATAGGCCACAGGCCACAGGCCATCCCTGTCGATGGGATGTTCTCCGCCCAGGACTCCACCAAAGTATTCTTAGATCGCTTTTCAAGTTCGTCATCCCCAAAAATACGCCTGCGAGGATAAATCTAGGTGCTTGTGGGCGCTCACTCGCTATTCTTGCCTTTGCTGATGAGGAACGTAAGAGAAATGGAGCCCACATCTCTATACAAAGACAAGCAACGAAGACATCGAGGAAGGTCCACTAGGGAGAGAGCAATTCATTTCTGTGTCGAGATCATCAACATGGCACTATCATAGCACCAACAAGCTGCAGAGTCGCGAGAACCCATGGCATACGTGAAATTGGTATAATCGACTCAGATGAATGAACATGATATATTCATCGCCTACATCTGCAGCACCCAACAGTCTATACCACTTTTGCCAAAGCAGTGACTTGAGCTTTCTCTGCGGCAGTTGCTCCGATAGCATTCTGATAACAAGCAGGTCAGAACGTAGTGACAATTCACATCATCATAGACGTACATTGATGACCTTCGTTAGCTGATGTGATACCGTGTCGGCGACGGCGAGAGTAGCTCCTTGGGCCGTCTTGACCCGCGCAATCTGGAACTGCAGGAAGAACTTGGCAGACTTGACCTGAGTGAGGAGTGTGGCGCTTCCCCCGTTACTCTGAAGATCCACATTTGTCAGACAAGAAACGAAGCTGTTGAATAAATATGCACGTACCCGCACACCAGCCTCGACAGCAAGGTAGGTGTTTAGCTGGTTTTGAAGAGTAGTCAGATTGGCGTCCGCAGGATCAGCTGGGGTGGCGAATGTTGCCCTAGAAAAAAAAAGATTGAACAAATTAGCCAAGGCAGAACCATTTATTGTTGATCTCTCACAAGGCAAAGCCAAGAGGACTCTTGGTACTCGACTGGAAATTAATCGTCTTGAAATCGATTCCGCCCGAGGAGACGTCGGGTACGCCAGTGACGGCAGTTCCAGAGGTACATTTCACTACTTTCACGAGCGCTGGGATCCCACTTGCTACTTCGGCAGGAAGAGCGGTCTTTCCGGTTACGAAACAGGCAGCAGTAGTCTGGCGGCTGAAGAGAGGGTTTAGGGGAGCTAAGGGGGAAGTTAAAACTATTCATTGGCCATCGATAGCAAGCGACACACCTGCTTGAACACTCAAGTTCAAAGCACTGAGAACGACAACAAGGCTAGCGAACGAGAAAAACATCTTCAATAATGGGGCGTCTGAGCTGTCTTGAATAGAGAGGGGCCACAAGAACAGAGTGCGTAAGAAATGAATTAATGAACGTTTAAGGAATGAGAAAGAGGAAGGGAAGGGAAACCGGTCCCGGGGGCTGAGGAAGGAAGAGGGAGAAAGAGAATGCTGGCACCTCGAGCATTTCGCTGGTTATGTATGTACCGGGGCTAGGTATATGAGCCCAAAAAATGCCGACTCGCCACACGCAATCGTTGGCACGGTGATGTTGATGCGCTCTAATGTCCTCTTGCATACACAGACAAGACAAATCACGAAAGAAAGAGCAAAAGGTTAGGGCAGCCATAAAGCGGGTCCTGGACCATCCGATACTTGCAAAAATATCAGTCGACTATTGGAATATGCCTTCACATTTGACTCCGTCGTCCGAGTTGGAAAAGGATTGGAAAAGGATTCAGAAATCAGAGAGGTGATCGTGAGAGGACAAAAATAACTTGTACCACGTGGATAAATACAACCTAGGCCCCTAATTGGTGGCCAGAACTGCGCGGTGCGTTTTTTGTTCAGAACCCACCCGGTCGCCTCCCTCATCCTGAAGACTGTCCGTAATCAGGACCAGGTTTCCTTCTACAAATCCATATCCAATAACTCTCAGCTCCTAGCTCCACCAAACACATGTACGAATGGCAAATGGCCTGCCAATGACTCGGATGGCAGTCCCCCGCTGGTGCGCGGAAGGCAAGCACTGGTCATTGCTTCATGTCCGGAATGGTAGCAGCACGTACTAATGACATTTTTTATAGAGAAGATTGTCAAATCATTCTTGGCTGTCATGCTCTTTGTCACGGTCCAACTGCTCTCTTAGTGGACCTAAGGAACCGTTTTCTTCCTGCTCGGCTTAGTGAAATGCCCATGTCCTGCCAATATCTCTGGGTATCATTCATTCTCCCTCGCGCACCTACCCACGGGTGTTCAATTGCGACGCTGTACCAAACGAATAATTTAGACTCATCTGTCAGAATTACAAGGCGGCCATATCCTTCGCTCGGGATTCCAGGGAATGCTCTCCTTGTTTTGTCAGTGCCATGGCTCAGTGTGGCACCCTGGCCGCACAAAAATCGAGGAATACCCACAAGTGCCAGTGTTCTCTTGACCGCGAAGCTCTTGTATTCCAGTTTGACTCGTGCACGGGATATCTTCTGCTATCTTCTATTGCGTCAGGCTCCGGTACTCCCGCATGCATGGATTTCTATCGTTAGCTGCTGCTTTCATACTTTTTAGAGAGCCCAAGCAATCACTGTTGATCTTCAACCGTTACAATGAATGGTACTTGGATGGCATGTCTCGGTCGACGGATAACCCACAGTAAGTACATATCAGTAGGTTTTCATCGTTCTCGTGCAGTCGCAAGGTTGACATCTTTCATCATTATCAATCGTGGATGAACGTGAAGGAACTTGGAGGAGGGTTGTATTTAGGTTCCTTGGGAGATCAGAAGCTTGGCTGTCGTCGAACCGGCCTCCAAGCTCCGGCGAGATCGAAGATCGATCGCAGCGGCCCGGCGGAAAAGCTGGAAGAAAATAAGATAAATGGTAAAGATAACCAATGATAACGAGGCGAGACGACCTTTCTTCCTCTCCCATCACAGCCAGATCGCCGCAAGTCGACGAGGGTTATCGCAATAACGAAGCCAAAAGAATATGCGGCGAATGATCAAGCTCCCTCGCTTGACTATCCTCGGACGATCGTTGCTGCTCCTGATCTGCGAGTACTTACGCGTCCCTGTTCTGCATTGCGTGACGATAGTAATTGAAACTGTACATAGACTCGCAGTGAACGCAACGTGTTGGGCAGTAGCGGCGATTTTGTTTGCTAGAAATAAAGACACGCGCTCTACTTTAGGTTTGGCCCTATTAGCATGGGTACGTGATGATTCAATATTCGAGATCAGCCCCTACTGAAAACTTTCCTTTTCAAAATTTCAGACGCTGGGACTTCGTCATGGTGGGTTTAGCATGCGTTTACTACTCAGACTAAAAGCATCGACTGAATTTCCACCCAAAAAGCATTGGATGCAGATCATATCAGGTATTTACTTTCTGCTTGTCATGGGAGCGCGTGTTGATGCTGGTACCTGACCATTTCTACCAAGTGCGATTGACAATGCTACCCGATGTCTGATCAAGCTCGAGCAATTCTCGGTCACTTGTGGCTTGTTCTTCTCGTTAGGCCACAGCACCATTGTAATACTTGTGGTCAGTATTTTAAGATCTTTTTGTGGAGACCTGAAGATTTACATCTTGCTTTTTTGCGCGATTTATAGACCGTCGCTATAGCCATTTCGTCAGATGTATACCAGCATATAAACGGCGTCGGGGAGGTGGGAGGTATCATTGGTGATTAGGTTTTTTTATCTATATACGCCATCGTTATAAACTGAACATTCCGTTTTTGCAGGTTCGGCTGTTTCGGGGAGTTTTTTGTTCATAATTGGGCTCGCAAACAGCATCATTCTTTGGAAGCTTCTGCGGCGGCTGCGAGAAGTATGCTTACTTCCAATCCTCATCCTTCAGATCGTTAATTTTTTTTTGGATTTTCCAGGAAAAGGCGCGCAAAAAAAGACGGAAAAACGGGGAAACCGTCGAAGATGTGCAATATTCCCCGCATGACAGTCATATGTTAATGATGCGGATTCTGGGGCCTATTATCAACTTCGTTAACCGGCCTTGGAAGGTAGGCTTTCTCCTTCATAATATGTACACTCCTGTTGATTTTTAGCCTAGATGTATCCGGTAGGCGTGCTTTTCGGCCTCGGTGCGTCCTTCAACGAAATCATGTAACCAAACGCTGAGAGTCTGTAATCCTCAGGATTTGATACCGCCTCGTCAATTGCATTATTAGCCGTCTCTGCACTGGCTCGAAAGAATGACGGGCACTCTATTCCAAGTTCGCATATCGTGATCCTTCCCGTAAGAGCCCTCTTCATATCGAAAGATGCCTTGTTCAGCTCATCGTTCGAAGTTCCTATTCACAGCGGGCATGACCCTTATTGACTCCGCCGACTCTGTGTTGATGCTTCACTCCTACGCTGGAGCTCCGGTTTGGCCAATTAAAATCTTCACCTGGCAGTCTAATTCAAATGCTTCCGATGATGGCACCGCAAGTAACGATGTCAACAATGCCGCGAAAACTGACGACGTCGAGAAAAATATGTCGCAGCTACCCACTGTTGCGCGGTATAACGACGAGCTAAAGGGATCAGGAGAACTTGAAGAGAAAATAGACGAAACAAAGCCCATCAATACTGAGAAGAAGCTCAGCGTAATGTCAGGGCTTAGCATACTACTCACATTGTTGAGTATATTGGTGGCATTCAGGTGCGTTCTTGCATCATATCTGTAGGAACTATAGGGTGCTTATTAAATACCTTTCCTGCATGCGGAACATGCAGTATATCTCTTATAACTATAATGGGACTTATAGGTGAGCAATGTGCACCATGTGTTTCCGCCGCAGAGGCGGATGGTGGGCATGGAGGAGGACTAGCTGGACGTTGGTGGCGTGCCTGGGCAGAGGTAAGGTCAAACCAGAAGCCTCCGATCTCATCTGACGAACGCCTTCATTTAAGGCCGGAGATCAGTCTGGATACATAGGCATTGGGATCGTCGGCATGTTTGTTTTCATTGTTTCCATCTGGTATGGAGGGAAATGGGCAGCGAAAAAGGCTAGATCCAGCAAAATATAAGCAAAGTGTATTGATTGTAAACTGTACCAATTATCTGAAAAATATGGCGCTGCAAACGCCATTACAAATAAAGCGTCACCAGTTGTATTCCATGTTTCCCCAGATCGCCTACCGGAACCCTGTTCTTTTTGTTTTTACATTTAAGGTGGAGGACTTCTACTGTCACTGTTTTCAATATTTTGATGTTATACGATGGACGGACATCCCAAGGGCTGATCGGTCCACAATCAAGAGGTACGGAGAAGCCTTGGTGCGGGAGGACAATATCACCCATCTCCACACTGAAATTCAACACTCCGAATGTAACAACGAGGGGTACATTAGTATCGTCCCCGTTGATAGATCGAACTTCGGGAGAGAGTGGTTCATCATCGGCGTAGATTCTCTTGTCAAGTAGGTTGTAGCCTTGCTTATATTGGTATAGCGTGACATTGCCAGAGAAGTCTCCTTTGGGAAAATATTGCTGGCCAGGATCTGCGTCAGAGCTGGCTCGCAAGCTGGGAAAAAGGAGGAGGGGGACTCGAACACCCAGATGGGTGAGCACGATGGGTTCAACGGGTTGCCACTGATCCAATAATGATCCTGCATCTCCCCCCGGGAAGTCAAAGGCGGTCGAGCGGTGAAGATAATCTTGAATAGTAGACGGGATCAACGAATTCCCAGACGCGCTCCGATAGTCGTGGTTGAATATATCTAGCACATGCTTCTTCGAGCTGAGCAACTCTCGAAGGAGACGGAAGGACGCGCGCGCGGCACCTTCGCCGTACGCAACAGAGATGTCCACGCCAAGTAGACCCATGACAGAGTACGCAGCATCTTCCTCGCGCGTCACCTCGCGCCGTGCGGCCAGCTGAAGGCGCCGCGAGATCGGAATTTTCTCCACCTCCCCTCGGCTACAGAGTGCGAGCTCATCGGGGGTGATGGTAGTGGCCCATGCGATCTTTTCCTCGATCATGGTCTTGATAACGGCGGGGTCCTGCTCAGCGTCCGTTGTGCGACGTACGAGCAGGTCCTCCCAGTCCATGTTGTAGAAGCGCACGTCGCGCGGCGCGAGCAGCTCTTGTAGCGTCCACCCACGCGTGAACCACGCATCGCGGTCCATATCGCGCAGAGCGCGCGTCTCTGCAAGGTTCACGATGCACACGTACGCACCGCGGTACCACTTGTACATCGAGCGAATCGCCTCATCGAGTTCGCTGCTGCTCGCCTTGTCGATGCACACGGTGTCTATCCACGCAAGCGCGACGCCGTGGCGTCGGGCGGCAACCTCACAGAACTTCGCGATTTTGTTCCAGCCGCGCGGGTTGCGCGCGCGCGCGGCCCAGTCCGTGTAGACGACGTCTCCAGGCGTGTCCCGTATCCATGTGTGCGACAGAATGGCGTAGCGCGTGTGGTGCTCGACAAGTTCATTGATCAGGGCGGCCTTGCGGCGCCGCTCGCTCATCCAGGCTGCGACGGTCTTGGTCGCCGATATCTGACTCGCTTCTGCCCAGTCTGCTTGAAAGCGAGAGCGAGTGGCTGCGACGCACGCCCTCTGTAGAACGAGCCGAAATATCTCGTCGCGCTCAATAAGTTGCACCAATGAGCCTGCGTAGTTAAACGCAAGCAGTCGCATTGGCATTTTGTTGGAGATGTGTGGGCGAAGCGCCGCGATAATGCCCTTTTGTATTTCTTCGCTTGGAGTTGCTACACGCCATTAGTGCGCTGTACAGAATTTTTATCAGACACGCTCACAATGCACAAGCAACTTTACAGTGTGAATGGGGATTGGTGGTTCGCTCGCCTCCTCTGTTGAGTGTTTATCGTTAGCTATGTACGAGAGAGGGGGAAATAGGTAGCAATTAATAATACGCTCACCATCTTTTCCGGTCGATAAGACCCTATGAGTAGGTAGATGCTTGGAAGCAGCTTCTGCTATAAACGCCTCAAAGGCCCTCAGAAGTTGTGTCCCCTGGTCTGTGTCCCCTACCCGAGGTTTTTGAGAAAATTCTGGAAATTAAAATTGAAATTATGTCAGACAAAGAGCACAATAAAGGGGTGAACGCCTATGTTCCTACCCTTTGAAGTAAGATCTGCGTCATACATGATTGAGAGACCAGTATACCCATTTAACTGATGAAACATACTTGTAGAATTTATACTTGCTTCGACGATTGGTTGGATGAAGCTAATCAGGGCGGAGAGGAGCCCATGAGCGTGTTCGAGCGCCCCAGTTCCCGGGTGCGTGTTGTCTGCTGCAGCTACATTGCATACACTACCTGATAAGAAATCGATAACTTAAGCCTGGGTGCCGAGGCAGATCAGTGCTTACTCTGGTTGACGCCAATCCCTCCAGAGCTTCCTATCGGTATTTGGGGCCTCAATCAGCCGTCCACATCAAAGAAAATGTTCAATGCAGAGCACATACCTAAAATTTCTGCCATAATATGTATCGGAGGTTTCGCGTGGCTAGTGGGTTACGAGTGCAGCAAGAAATCGCACGATCTGCGCGACGGTGCACAATTTAAAAGCTCCTCAAATTCTATTCCGATTGCTCCGAGCTGTGGGCGCCTCGGTCCCACGATCCCGACTTCCACTACTGATTCATCGTTGCCGCTGAGCCGCAATCGTATGTGAATGCCTCGTGGGCGAGTGTTCAGAGCCTGAGTAAGTCCATGGACATAGTTGTACACAGGGTTCAAGGGTCGAATAGGCGGAAAAGCGCAATTACTTAAAAACGTTGTCAAAACGTACTGACTGATGATGTAAGTCCAACAAAGGTTCAATGAGAGAGTGGAGTCGTTGCTGCGTTCTGTCCACATTAGAAAGGGCGAAAGCTGATTGATGGTCTCTCGAATTTCTTTGGCAATTAATGGGCGGAGTGATGACCGGCATTTTGGATTTATTTTGGATTTTGGATCATTCATGTGGGGCATAAACTTCCCCTCATTGAATAAATCGCCATTAAATACAGGAAATGATTGGTAGACTTACCATTACTCGGAAGAACGTTCAAGCAGGACTCAGCTGGCCAGAATGGATTGGTGAAGAGAATTTGTGAAGACCCATACGCTCATGAATCGATGAACCCGGGACGCGCCAAGTGGTGTTGATAGTTGACAAGGATCAAGTTTTTTTGAAGAGACGAAGATTTCGCAGGGTTGGAGAGAGATTCAGCGAGAGTATACGTCTCTGGTATAATGGGAGTATACGACCTGAGGATGACCATGGATTAATAGACAGGGCAGTAACCTAGCAGAGGTCAGTTATAGTCGGCAGGAACCAAGGCGCATATATCCTGAGGTGTTGATTCAGCAGAAAATCAGAGGCTTCAGATAAGCCGAGACGCTACACATTCAGAGCGAGCAGCGAGATTCAGTCAATGAATACACCCAGAGTAATTCTTGTTTGCACGACCGCGACAGCATTGAGTCATCGTCTATGCCCTGTTGATGTTGTTCTCTTCTAGATTTTTAGTTTTTTTCATTCGAAAAAATGTAAGCTGTATTTTTGGGTACTTATTTTGTGAACTTGTCCTGCACTTGTCGCGAAGAGTATCTCCACATTGCGAAGTTCTGCCGTCCGGGACGGTCTGTCCACAAGTCCACGAGACAGTGGCAAGAGTTTGCAGCAGGCTGGGTGCTTTTCGAATACAAAACCCTTTCACGTGAAGAAAATTCAGCGTAAGCGTATATATGCGCGAAAATAATGAGCATTAGGCCATGGTCGTCGAATGTAATGATGGAAGTTCTGGGGGAGACGCATATGGTTGATGTTGGTGTGTCAGTAGGGCCGGCATTTTCCGGTGAGCTGGCTGGGAAATATTTTTCACCACGATTTTGCTACTTTCCCCCCGTCGCCTCGACAAAACCATCTTCATAACCTTTGTAAGCTCTTCGTCCTCGTCTTCGCCGTTGTCGGGAGGCTTTACTGAACGTTCACAGCTAGAATGACTGCCTCTTCATCGACTCCTGCGACGGGTGCCGCCCACCACTCCAGTGTCGTGCCATCGGAAGTTGGTTGGCAGTTCGTGCCGCAATACTACACCTTTGTCAACAAGGAACCTCACCGTCTGCACTGTTTCTATAACAAAAACTCGACGTTCATTCATGGAACTGAGGGCGAGGAGATAAAGCCATGCTTTGGCCAGCAGGTGGGTCTGTACTCTGATCGTGGACACTCGTTTACTGTGATGAGCTGGAACGAGGCTGATGCATCGCCCACTTCCGCATCACTCCCAAAATCTTGCAATGAGCCCGATTATATACGTGGTGTTCGCATCTGTATCATTCTCGTAACGCACCTCTGTTTTGAGGCTGTAGTGGGTTGGAAAACGGTCGATGACTTGCATTGCTCTGGACTCATATTACGTCGAAATTCTTCAACTGCTCATACCAACCTCCAATTTTTGTTGGAAATAGAGACTAATATTTTCTTCAGGAGATCCACAATAAAATCACGTCCATCGGTTTTGAAGACTGCAAAGTCTTCATTCACTCGGTTGACGCTCAGTCTTCTGCCAACGGTGGCATCATCATCCAGGTCATCGGTGAAATGTCCAACCACGCCGAACCTTGGCGCAAGTTTGTCCAAACTTTCTTCCTCGCCGAGCAGCCCAACGGATACTTCGTCCTCAACGATATTTTCCGCTTCCTCAAGGAGGAGACCGTTGAGTCTGACGACGCCAGCGAGACCGCCGACGCCGTTGAAGCCCCCGCTCCTGTAGCCGCGCCGCAGCCCGAGGTGGCATCACCTGTCACTACCGCCCCTGCCCCCGAGCCTGTCTACGAACCTGTTCGCGAACCCACTCCCCCTCCTGCTCCTGTTGCTGCGCCCGAGCCTGCCCCAGAGCCCATTCCAGAGCCCGAGCCGGTCATCACCCAGACACCCACCCCCGCGCCTGAGCAGCAGCAACCTCTCCCAGTGCAGACCAACGGCATTCACACCCCCGAGCCGGAGCACGTTGCACCTGCTGCCGCTGCCGCCACCCCCGAGCCCGTCGCTACCCCCGCGCCTGCGGCCCCGTCACAAGCGGCGCCTGCGCCTGCTCCAGAACCTGTTGCAGCGCCCGCCGCAACGCCTGCTGTCGCACCCGCTCCTCCCCAGGCCGCCGCGGCACCTGTTGCACCTCAGCCCGCCGCGCCCTCCGGCCCGAGGACATGGGCCTCGCTTGCTGCGTCAAATCCCAAGAAGTGGGGCGCCGCCGTCGCCCAGGAGTCTCGTGGGACCACCGAGACGCTCGCCAGCAGCCCTGCGTCAAATAGCGCCGCGCACACTCCTTCGGCGACACCCGCGCCTGCCGCCGCGCCTCGGCCCCAGGCCCACGCTCACCAGCAAGGTGGCCAGCCACACCCCGCATACGTCAGCGCGCAGAGCGTTACCACCGCGCACTGCTTCGTCAAGGTACGTCGTCATGAGCCGCATGATGACATCATGCTGATTTTTTATTTTCAACGCAGGGTGTAACCGAGCCCGTGTCGCAGAATGCTTTGCAAGCCACGCTTACCTCGCGCTTCGGTCCCATCAAAGAGCTCGAGATCGTGCGCCAAAAGGCGTGTGCGTTCCTCGAGTTCACGACCGTTGAGGCGGCGCGCCGTGCCATCGTCGCGTCGCTGAGCCAGCACCACGGCGGCGAGGGCGGCGTGTGGATCGAGGTCGGTGGCGATGTCGGCCAGGTGCGCATCTCCGTCGAGACGAAGAAGGAGCGCGGCGAGCGCCCTGTGAGTCGCCCCCGCGGCGGCGCGCCGCAGGCGAATGGTGATGGGGGTGCGGGACGTGGTCAGGGTGGTTTCCGTGGTCGTGGTGGCCCCGGGCGCGGAAGAGGTGCGGCGCCTGGTCAGGCCCCCAAGTAGAAGTAGGCGGTTGGGGGGTTTCTTTCTGTGTCGTTTGCGCTGGTGGTCGCTGTGTGTGCTGTCGTGTCATTTTGCTCTGAGCCATCCATGCATTACATACCTACATTTTTAACATGCTGTTTTGTGCGATCCTGTAGTTTGGGCGAGCATTCAGATGTGCTGTGCGACAAGTGCCTTCGAGTTTTGATTTGTGATGCACAGGTGGTTTACCCACCGTCTGCCAAACTGTCTCTCCATTGGGTATCGTTGCTCTCACCTCTTCCGAACGAAGTGGGGGTATATGGTTTAATATTACTACACACTTTTGCACTCTACGTAGAAAGTCGGCTTTGTACTCTAATCTTTGCCCAGCATGACTAGTTGAAGCCAAGCCTCTAAACTTCAATCTTCAGACCACGAGTGACTCTGCCCAATGTCTAATAACACTCTCCCCCTCACGGTGGTTCTCTACCGTCTGTATATCGCGACTCACAATTATCGCATGCGAGTTGAACTCCTCGCCGAAGAACGCACGCTCCTTCTTGATGGGTAATGTATTGAGCCACCGGGCAATGCGAGCGTGTGTGGTGCTAATGATTGGGTGCGTCTTGGACGTGGGTGCCTGCAGCAGCAGCGCGTCGGGGTTCTCGACGAGGTCGGCGGTGGTGGTATCCGCCATCATCTCGCTCTCGAGTTTGCTGAGGAGCTTGAGGAGCGTCTGCTGGTTGCCGCTGGTGGCTTCGTGCTCGAGCTCTTGGATTCGTGTACGCGACGAGCGCGAGGCACGGGAGAGCATTACGATGAGGAAAGTGATGAAAAGGGGGGTGAGGACGGGTAGAGATAGATAGAATACCTAGGTATAGGGCAGAATAAATTTGTGAGTTTGTGTCAGGGTTATTTCGATGAAACGCACAATATTTAAAGGGAAGCGGAATTGCAAGAAGGGCGGTAGGAAGGGTTTTTGGTCCTTGAGGCTGCTGAACCAAGCAGGACTGAGGATGATGGGCTTTGATGGTTTGGGTGGAGGTGTGTCCGGGACGGCGAAATTACTGATTACACGCTCGTACTTTTCATGGAATTCCCTTCGAGAAAATGAGTACATAGAAACATTTAAAAGAAATATGAGAATGTACATCTGAATTCCATTTGTTTCATGGTCGACGAACAGGTCCGAGGTCTCTATTGCTGCCGTGACGTACGGTACTGTCTTGTCGTTTACCCTGAAGAGCGAGGAAGAATAAGCGCGCATTATCATAAAAGCGAAATATCAATCTTTACGCGTTGGCGTATATTTTGATGTGCTGGAATGTCGTCAAAGTTTTATAAAATTCGCGGTCTGAACAAGTGCACGACGATCATAAGCGTCGGTCCTTGTCTTGACGGGCAATGTAAGCGTACCTGGGTCTGCCATCACAACCAACAAAGGACGGCCTTTGGGAGACCATTGATCGACACAGTACATTTGCTCCCCAGTCCTTGATAAAAGTTTTGGACCCAGAGTCGAGGTCAATGAAGAAACAAGTGAATTGTAGCGGGGAAGTCCACAATGAGGCGAGGCGATGGCAGTAAAGTTGACAGGCTCGACGGTTTCGAAGAATCCTTGCTGGTTGAGTACACTGAACAATAGAGGTGATTACAGTCATTGGCAGTATAAACGAGAAAAATATTAGGTGCATACGTTATACAGTATCGTGCAATTAGCCCACCGAGACTAAAGCCTGTTGCAGAGAAACGTGTAACGCGGTCACCCTCATGTTCGAGGGCCTTCACGGTATCCAGGACCTGATGGCATGTTAGTTCCTCATCCCGAACTATCAAATAGCGTATTTACGCACCTCTCTGGCAACCCGTTCTCCTCCCCAGTCAATTCCGTCGTAAGTGCATTTTCCCGTTATACTCTGTGCCACGAGAACATGGAGCTTCGTCCCATCAGAGGTTTCCTCGGCGTGCGTCTCGCGCGCGATGCGCGCAAGCTCTGCTAATTGGAGTGGGTTGCCCCACATTCCGTGGATAAGAACGAGAACGTGGATTGCGCCTGGCATTGTGTGCCAGTCGAGTAGGGGGCGATAGACGAAGACCGGGAGGTTAACACGGAAGACATGGCAATATGATCTATTTACAGAGGCCGCGCGTGGAAGCCGGCCGTCAGGGCATCACCGACGGGCCGAACTTTCGAGCGCTGGCCGCACAGATTTTCACCACTTGTCCTGGCGGGCAAGTGCTGTCCAATGAAACTGTTACCCAGGCATAAAATGTCGGTCGCTAGAAGGCTCTCTAGCTGATGGCAAGTATATACCAAGTCCTGACTTGAAAAAAAAAAAGTCTTCGAGGCCACTCGACGGCTTGACTCTCTAGGCTCTAGCTTCATGGAAATTGCATGGAAATTGAGTTCGACGGCTCTGTCGCGGGTTCCAGCCGGAAAGGCAGCTGGAATCTATTTGAAACGTGCGAGTTCAGGACAAATTACTGATACACGCGGCCTACTCGAGTTTTCTTCAGCTCCATGGTCAAATAGGTATTTTTACCGATAGTGTGCTACTGAATTTATTAGAACACTACCAGAATTCATGAGAATCTGACAGTTTCAAACACCTACGTAGCCTCATCATCCAACCGTCATCTTTGCGCTCGCTATATAGTCGGAAAACTATCAAGTATAAGTATGTAGCTCCAAAATTCGAAGTCCAACGACCCCGAGTACCTGACGGCAATCAATCAATCACTTGTTCGCAATACTACGACAGCATAATTTCCGCATGGAACGCAAAGCTTGGCAATCTAAGCGCCCGACAATCTAAGCGCTTCTTTGTCCCGTCGTAAGGTTGAAAACACCATGCTCAAGCCTCAAGAGTACTTACGACCCCTTTGTCTAACCCGTTTTGTGTCCGGCGTACTCCGGAGTCAGCTGATTCGCTGCGCGTGCGGATATAAAAAGCGATTCACGTTCAGGTACAGGTAACGACCATCTTCTTTTCGTCCCACCACCACCTCAAACAAAGCCTTATCGATAAGCCCACCATGCCTGACAACAAGGACTCTGGTTACACCTACACTGGAAGTGGTACCAACTCCCAGGCAGGTCCCTTTCATTGTTTCACGTCAACAATTTTCATGAACTGACTCGTCCTCCCTCAGGGAAACCACTACTGCAGTCGCGAGGGAAATGAAGGTGGACAAGGCTACCACTACTCCAACACGTATGTAGGACTCTTGATTCTCATGACCGATTTTTTTTACCAATTCTCTTTGTCCTCACCCAGCGACGGAAGCTACTACTACAAGAACACTGATGGGTCTACCTATCACAACAGCAGCACCGGTGGATCCACCTACACCTCTCCCAGTGGATACACCAAGACCACTGGCAAATAAATGAGCTAACACACGTACGTTTATGCCACTCGCTGACGCGCATATACTCATCTTCTGTTGGTTGCATAGTTCCCTTTGTTCGAGTCTCTGTTGTGTGGCTATTGCCTGGATGTCTGACTCAAATTCTGTATTAATATCGCTTGAATCCCAAATCCAAACTTTGAACTACATATATGCGAAATTTGGGAAGTCTGAGCGCTGAGCCTTTGTATGCCGGAACGTGGCTGGCAGTGGCACTACTTGTCCGGTAGTTCAGATCCCCCACCAAAAATAGCCCACCTTTGACCGTTCCCATGCGCCTTCTTCCATTGAGTCCTCGACTCACTCGACACGATGATTTGCCAAAAATGTAGGCGAATTTCTAACCATTTTATCAATAGAGTGAATAGCGATGCAGAATTATATTGCTTTAGATCATATACATCATATAGTCGAGCACGGTGACCTGGGCCTAGGCACTTAAAAAAAATCCATTGCCGGGCTTGATTAATAGCGTCACCAACTATTCCGCAGATGTCTTCAGTCGTGATCTCGGTGGGAAGAAGACGTCGTGTAGTTCTTCCCTTGGTCGGGCTCCTCAAGGGTGCCAGTGGTCGCCCAAGGAAGGCTGCTAAACGGTATTGGGGCAAGCGACGTTCTACGCCCCTGCACCAGTAAGATTTACTCACAGCGCTTGGGCTGCCTGCGGGTCCGACAGTCGCACATGCGGAAGCCCGTGTCGCGGCGGCCATCATGATCTACTTTTCATCCTCATGTTTCCTGGGGCTGCGGTGCGCCATAGGAAGTATAATCGAGGGTCTCGCATGCCTTGTATTCGCTTTCGAGGTCAACACACGTTGCTCTGTGAAGCACAGCCGTCAATTAAATGAGTTAGGTTATTAAGGCAAGAGATCACTGACCTTGCATCGTCAAACTCCTCCAAGATGTTGTCGAATTTCTTGTATTGCCCGAGGAACGCCTTGCGCGTGTGCAGTTTGTCGAACTGGTCTACCATACGCTTGAACATCTGCACGTACTTGAATGAGCAGCTATCAAGGATGTACGGAGGAGAGTGGACCCACAGGAATGATACCGGTGTGGTTCGCGAGCATGACACCGCTCACGCGATGGCTTGTCTGCACGTATGGCGACCGGCGCGCGAGTGCGATCTGAAGCGCAGCAGGGCCCCACGGAATAAAGGGCGCCAGGCCCCGCTCGCGGATTCGGATTAGGCATTGCTGAACCTGCAGGACGCAAAAAATTGAGACCACGTTCATTGGAATGGATGATGTTAGATACCTCTTGCGCGTCAACGTCTCCTTGGATAATGTTGAGATTCGAGATGTACACAGATGTTTTACGCGGCGCGGCGTAGATCATACGGTTTCGGGGCTGTAGAAGGCGTCGTACGACGTCCAGGAGAGTCGTTCTCCGGACAGCTTTCGCCTGAATGGGACACAAAGGTCAATGAGCCCTCAATTTCATAGAGAAGCGTAAGATTATCAAAGCGCACCTCGTTGGCCTGGTCAGGCGTGAATGGGGTGTACGAGGTCGTCAGGAAGTGGCACCGCGGCGTCGGGACCAGCGACGCGACGAGGCTCACGAGATCGTTGTACGTGTGTCCAGGGAACCGAATCGTCTGTGTGCTCGCGGCCATCACCGCCGCGGCGAGTTGGTTCGTCTGGTCGAACGACGGCGTCTGCACGTGCAGCGTGTCCGCGACGATGCGCGAGAGCGCCGCGTTGTCGAGCACGACGACGGAGTCCGTGTTCTTGACGAGGCGCTTGAGCGTGAGCATCGCGTTGTACGGCTGCACGACGACGTCGCCCTCGCTCGCGTTCGGGAACACGCTGTACGTCTGCAGCAACTTCTTCGGGAAGCGGTCGTTCAGCCGCTCGAGGAGGAAGGAGCCGAGGCCCGAGCCTGTGCCGCCTGCAATGGAGTGCATCACCATGAACGCCTGTGGAAGTGGTGCCGCATGAGTGACAGAGCGAGCGCTATGGGAAGATGCGCACCTCTAGCGAGTCGCATCCCTCAGTTTCGCGGTCCACCATGTCCATGACCTCCTCGTAGATCTCTTCGCCGTACGAGTATCCCTGCGCCCAGTTGTTCCCCGCGCCGCCGCCGTCTTTCCATTTGAAGATGTTCTCCGGGTTGTAGAGATTCGCATAGGTCGAGGAAAGCACGTTGTTGATGACCTATATACACCTTGAGTTCAGCACTTGGCAGGGTATATCAAATAAGCATACGGACCCTAGGCTCCAGATCCACAAGGATAGCGCGCGGAATGTAGCGCTCGTCGTCCGCCTGGTAAAAGAACGCGCTCTTCCTGTCCCCGCCGTCGATCGAGGCGTCCTTGAGGATGCCGTCCTCACTGATCCCGTGTTCCGTGCAGAGGCGTTGCCAAAATGCCGACCCCACTTTCAAGAAAAGACGCCAATGAGCGCCCTACTCGTATGGTCTACTTCAGGACGAGAACATACACACCTTGATTCCCACATTGGCCCAGTTGAAGGGTCACAAATTCTCTGGGCATGTGGTTGCAGATACGGAGAGGTGAAAGATAAATGCAGACGATGTAGATGAATGGTTGGGCAGCACCTCTGATTATGTTTCTCACGGTCGCGACAAGCCACAGGCCCGGAGATCCGGCATGCAGTCCATACCTCCCAGTTTCGCCAAAGCCAACGCTTGGGCTTGGCTTGGGCCTTCCTACAACCTCTAGACAAGCTCTTGAAGGTTTGTGCGTACATGTCATTTATTCGTCGCGCGTATAATTCTCTCAGAAGTCCAGGATCCCAGGACCCGGAAGACAGGAAGTGCATTGTCAAAGCGAAAACGACGGTTGATACCTACAGCAAAACAAGGGTGCAAAGCCAAGGCAAAAGGGAACGAATAGAGGGAAATCGGTGCACGGTAGTCCATGAATATAAGGGTGCGAAAAGGAGGGTCAAATTGACATGGAAGTTTGGCATTGTCATGATCGTGAAGCTGGTCATGGCGTTCTTGTCTGCATAAAAGTCCGGACAAAAATGGCAGACAACTCCTGAAGGGAGGAGACGTATCATAGGTCACTGGGAGCCGCGTCACAATATTGTGGATAGCAGTGTGGAGTTTGAAGTGGTATCTCCTCAGCGAATATGGTATAAGATGCGGCCAGCGACTGTGTTTTGCTCTTGCTTTCTTGTGCTATATATACAGACGGCGATAGAACTAGATCGCGAATTAAAATCAATTATTACATCCCCGGGTCGCATGTACAAAATCCACTAGGAATACATACCTACAAAAAAAAGAACCAAGAATATCTAAGGGTATTATAGAAACCAAGCGCGCAGTTATGTGATAGGGGCGGGCTGGAAGGACATGATCTCCTCATACAGGAGTTCTTTTAGCTGTTCACGGCTTATGTCGTCTTTGTGCACTATGGAGCAGCTATGAGAGCATTTCAAAGGCGTGGGCAACTGTCACTTACGATCGAATTCGAAGAATTCAGGGTCCAAAGGAGGCGCTACCGGCTCATCTTCGGGATCGTGCTGTAGAGAGAGAGATGCATATGATCAGCAACAGAATACATATCGCGCATGAATACGATATTGCTCACATAGGCTTCGAGGTAAGGATGGGCGAGGGCATCCTCAACTGTGATACGCTTCTTAGGGTCAAACGTCTGCATCAACAGAATCAGCACAGGTTTCCAACGGAACGAGATGCACCCGCACCAAACTCTTCGTCAAAAAGTCCACCGCCAGAGGATTGGCATTGGGGAACAGCGTGGCAAATGGCCGCCGCTTGCGGAAAGGAAGGGCACGAATGTAGTCCCGCGATCTGCGGGTCGTGATGGCGTAGAACTCGTCTAGCGTCGGCGTGCCCAACACGTCCAGGATAAGCGTGAGCTGATGGTGATAGTCACGGCCGGGGAACAGGGGTTTCCCGGAGAGCATCTCTGCGAGAATACATCCGACAGACCATATGTCGATCGCCTGATCACCAGGGCCAAGATACGGTGAGCACAGATGCAGTATAGCAGCTAGGGGGAACGCATACCTTCGTATATTGCTTGAACGTCAACATGATCTCTGGTGCTCTGTACCACCGAGTAGCGACATATTCGGTCATGAAGCCGGTTTCCGTGCCGGAGGGTTCCGCGGTCTTCACAGACCGCGCGAGCCCGAAATCGCAGACTTTGAGGTCGCAGTTGGCGTTGAGGAGCAGATTCGATGGTTTGAGATCACGGTGGATGACATCGGCCGAGTGCAACGCCTTAAGGGCGCGAAGTGTTTGATAGATAAAGTACTGCGCATGGTCATCGGACAAGTCCTGTGTTCGGATGACACGGTGCATGTCGGTCTCCATCAGCTCTTGGATCACTGATTTCGCAGCGAGTTAGCGCTAGTCCAAGGGCGGAATGGACGGGCATCACGTACGGTAAACCTCCTTGAAAGCTTCTATTGACGGTGGCTTGATGATGTCCAGAATGGATATAATCTTGGCGAGATGAGCACAGCGCACGCGCTGGGAGCGATGGGGCACGACATACATTCTCGCTAACACCGGCCTCGCTGAGGAATTTGAGGAGCTTGAGCTCGCGGAGCGTCCGTAGACAGAACATGGAGTGGTCGAAAGGGGCGATCTTCTTAATGGCTACTTTGCGCCCGCTGGGACGATGCACAGCAGAGCATACAATCCCATAGGCGCCTTCGCCTACGACATCGAGAACCTGGTATTGGGTGCCTGCAATTACGGTCAACGCGGCGGACAATAGCGGGCTGCGAGATGCGCATACCGACGTTGAACCTGACTTTCCTGGGCGCGGGGGCTGTTGCGGCCGCGGCGGTCTTAGTCTTGGCCGCTGGTTGTGCTGCGTTCTCGGGCATGGCAGGACGGATGATGGGAGTCGGGAAAGAAGGGGGTGGTCAAAAGATCGGAGGCGCGGAAAGGCGTTTTATAAGAATTGACAAAAGCGAACAATAGAAAGTGATTTACAAAGTCTGTAAAATGAACAAGATGATCAAAATCACAGTTCCTATAGATCCTTCAGATTACCCACGGCGCTGTGAGCTGTGTTGTCTTGAGAACAAACCCCAGTACCATAGCAACCCTCCCCGTTGGGAGGCAACGCCCAGTAGCCACGCTTGGGCCTGCTCCCCGCCGCGCCGCGGAGAGACACTCGCTGCGGTCATCACATCTCTCACCCAGAAGAACGCAAAATTGACCTCGACTCATCTCTCCGAGTCTCGGCTACTACCTCTCGTCTTTATTCTCTTTAAATACTACAATTCACAAGCGGAAGTCTTAGGTTTGTCCTTGTTCACATTCAGTCAATATCATGCCGAACTCAATTCCTCTTTTCCGCGTTTTCTAACCATCTGGTTCTGATGTACTTGCCCTTGACGGCCCCCTGTAAGTCAGGTGGGGCAATGACGAGACGCGTTCTTAGGATCACCACCGGCCAATATGTCGCGTCTCGGCGACGGCGCGACCTCATGACTTTGTTGAAGACATACGGTATAAAACACCCGAATATTACTCGACTCCTATGGCGCAGAAGCCCATTTCCGATCGAAGACAGTAACCTACCGATGTCCGCAAATCCAACGCGATACTCGCCGCTCCTGTGGTTCACCGTTCACCTGGCAGCGCAATAAGATTCAAGTAATACACATCGCGTTTCAGGCATACACGCGTCTGGCAGCGCATATGCCATCCCCGCCACCGAATGTCAAGTGAGCTAAATATCGTATTGGATTCCCAACACTACCAATCAATTATCTCAGTGATGACAGGGCTAATTGTCAGACGCTGCCCACATTTCGTGTGTCGCCGTCGGTGATCTCATTTGTGGGACAGACAATCATGACCGGAAAACTCACAAATACCCATACGATTGATACCCGGCGTGATATCTGTCAATACCGAGGCTGTTTCCCATCTACGAACAGTCATCTAATTCACTGATGCATGGTGTGCAATGGTGCTGCAGCAATAAGCTTCCAATCAGAGGTGCTCCGTATATGCACAGCGGCTGTTTTTATTGCGCTTGAACTTCAAACATGCTGTCAAAACCGATAAGGCTAGCATAGCGTCGAGGCTCCGCGTTGAAGAAAACGATCAATTTTTTTTTCTTCCCAGCATGCCCTCTCACAGCTTTTTGTGCGTGCTCAACGGCCATTTTTGTCTGCTTAACACACAATATTGCACTTCAAGTTGAAGGCAAGCACTGCAGCCTATGTGATTATCTACATAGTACTTGATTTAACTAAAAATAACTTCCGGCCCATTAGCCTCATAAATACTCATAGAGACCACGAAAGTTTGAACACTTGCTGCTTTACTAAAATTTCTACGCACTCGCTCTAAATAGCTTTTGGACATGCCGCACCAGCAGTGGGCTGCAACGGTATACTACTGATGAAATCAAACGGATGACGATGCATCATCCGCATGCCTCATGTGTGTGTCGATGGTGTCCATGGAGATTGCACAACACATACGACCAGCCATTCGCATCTGGCTAACGTATGTATTACATGCATAGTTTCATTGCTCTTTCAAGTTGCTGAGCCGGAGGAGCACAATTCAAACGTAGCATTTAATTGCAGAGGGTGCAAAGACAGCGAGTATTCTTGGTTCTGCGAGGTTTTGGGAGATTATTTAAATCGGTGTGCTGAGGAAGCTAAAAGACCAGACAATTTTTATTTAAGAACCATTTCTTGATATTATTATATTTCCAGCTATTGTTGAAGAGTAAGGACGACAAGAAAATAAATGGACCCTGGTACTAGATAATAGATATTGTCAGGGCGGAGCAAGTCCGAAGGAACAACTCAAATGAGATAGATGGAATGACATCATTTATTCTTGTAAACCTATAATACTATCTCCCGTTAAGCAGAACTTCATTCTCCTTACGTGCCATGCTCCGGTCCGCAGAGCACGCACTACGGCTAGGATAACTTCGAATCTCAGCATCAATCCGTTGGCATCACCGTATAGCTAAGTTCGTATACTCTGCGGTTTCATGTCCATGTCCTTGATCAGTTTATAAGTCTCTCCACCAGTCTTTCAGTCGTCTTTCCCTGCGGGGTACCCAGCAAAAGCCTTCGGCGCTTAATTAATACGCACATAGCCACGTGCCTGGTGCTGCTGCGCAAATTAGGCGCCCATCAATCCCCACGTCTCAGCGACTGTAATTTGTGTTAAACAGCGTTTCTGTTTATACAGAGCCCTTCTATTCACTGATGGAATATGATGGAGTCCTTTTGATTGTTTTGCTTTCGTCAGGGATTGGAGTGCGTCGTACATCGCAGAATAACTCGGACGAACTGTACCGTACACAGTTTATTTATAAATACAGTGATATTTTGTCAAGAGATACATCAAGATATGATGAACAGCTTATCCAGAACGATCCGATGAGTAGAAATAGCCGTATTATATCTGACTGCGCTGACCGGGTGTAAGGGGATTACGGAAATTGCCAAAGAGGGAGCCGTGCGATGGGACAGTCCGATTGCGGCGTGTTTGTGTGGAGAGTCCTATTCATATTGTGATCCATATTGTGGGATTTCTCCAGGACTAAGAAAATACTTAGACGGATCGCCCAGTACCGCGCAGCGGGTTTCTCGTACGTTGCTGCGACAAGCGTACTTATACACGCCATGTACAGCGCTATAGTTGCTTTATGTATTCCTCGGCATTCTTGGAGCTCCATGGTTGCATTTTATTTCTTGGACTCTGTCATCTACATTTGATCCAAGAATCTTTTGCTTGATGACAATCATTGGATTGACACAGTTGATTTAAACAATTGCACTGCTCCGGTCAAGAGGGAACTCGTATTTTCTTCGTGTTCGATTGCCAACCCATAAATAAAAACCCTGCGGTAATTCCCAAGCACTTTCGCGGACTTGATAACGATAGCTTGTATCAATTCCAATAGATTTTCGAGAAGCGATCATTTTTTGGAGTACATGTACCGAAATGCTTATGTTGATGACAAAACCAGGCCTAAAAGTCTAAGGTTGAGACAAATTTATGAGCGTCCACGCTGAGCAGGCTTGAGCAGGCCACTGGATATTCCTCTTTGGGTAAATTTTTGGGAGCAACTATCCAGGTACCGACATTGATATGATATATATTCCAAATTTCCTCGAGAGTGGTTGCCCAGACAAATTGACGCTTGTCGAAAATGCTTGGCTTTGCAGACTTATTGATGCCTAGTAATGCCTCCTAGGTCAGCTCCGCCCCATATTTCTCTTTTTCGTCTCGGTTGTCATCACAGTCTTTTCTCCCTTTGTGAACACAGTTAGCGCGGCTGCACGCCTAACTTGTTCGTTGTTAATTATACCCTGCAGCAATAATGAGCCGTAATCATTTCCAAGTGCGGCCCTCGAGCCCCTCCACAACAGGCCTCCTCACTGGGAGAGCGTCCATAGCCTCGTCCAGGCATCGGCAAACACCCTCCGACCTATCGTCTGTACCAGGAACTCCCATGTCGCCTTTCAGCAGCGGACGATCAGACACAAGCCATCCGGTGCGTGACTGCCTAGTCGCGGTCCTATTTTTACATCACGCATGCATGTTTAAATCAGTCCCTTACGTTTGACAGCCATCTCTTTCGGGCAAGGTATGTCGCAGTCAGCTTAGCATTTGAAAGCACCATGCAAGGATCGTTGATGCAATTCCTCTAGTTTGCGCTCTCGCCTTCACCGGCACAATGGGGCATGCCGCTTCTCATGAACGCGGAGAACCGCGAGCCCGACGACTTCCTGCACAACCCCGACCCGCGCAGTGACGGAAAGATTAATAGCAGGGGATCGATCATCACCTTGCGAGGGCTGGGAAACCTCGGTTGTTTGCTTTTTCTGGCTTTAGGCATCTTCGCCCTCTTGTACGTGACTTTCCACAGTTCTACCGGATGATATGGCGTGTTGACGGTGCTTCTATGCAGCGCCGGTACGTTGATCTGTTTTCAGTGGGTGGTCCGTGAATGATACTCAAGCTATCGAAGGCTTGCCTGTATACACACACTTCACGCAGACGAAGCAGACAAACCAAGGCGGATTCAACCTTGGAGGCACGAATGCGTCGGGCCAAATCCCAGACTTGCCGGGCAACTTTCAGCTGATAGATAAAGATACGCCGAGTTCAGCGTACACCTACAAGGCGTATGAAGGTGGCGATGAGATGGAATTAGTATTCTCGGACGAATTCAACACCGACGGCCGAAGCTTTTATCCTGGCGACGACCCCTTCTGGGAAGCTGTTGACTTACATTATTGGGGAACAGTACGTTATACTGATTTCAGTACACCCAAACCACTGAAGAAAAACCTCGCAGAATGATGAAGAATGGTATGACCCTGCTCAAGGTTCGTTTCCTGGATCTTAAGCAAACCTTTTGGTAAATTTCACCATCCGTACCTTAGTCACAACGAAGGGGGGAAACCTGCGTATCACACTAGAGCAAGTCGACGATCTTTCCCTTAACCACAACATGACATACAAATCAGCAATGGTAGGTGACGATCCCGCTATCTAAGTGCGGATTATTCTGACCATTTATTTAGATTCAAACATGGTAGATCATTTGGTCCGCAGGGAGGATAGATCGCTAATGTCCCACTTCGCACAGGAATAAGTTTTGCTACACTGGCGGTTTACTGATCGGTTCGTGTTTGGCGCTCTCACTCGAGTGGTATCGCTCTGACGGGAGTCCTTTCGATACTTTCCAGCCAACGTCCAGCTCCCTGGATCAAGTGATGTTAGGTATGAGTTTCTAGCTACAATATCGGACGTTACTGAATTCTTTCAACAGTGGATTTTGGCCTGGAGTGTAAGAGCCCCTCCATCCCGCTTCCTTCGCGACGAGATGGTCTGACTCTTTGCCTTAGGTGGTCTATGGGGAACTTAGGCCGGGCTGGGTACGGAGCAAGTGTTGAGGGCCTCGTAGGTTTTTTAAAAATTGATGTCGTTCTTCACCTTCATTCCTGCTACAGTGGCCCTATAGCTACGATTCATGCGACGTTGGAACCCTCCCTAATCAAACATATCCCGGAACAGCGACTCCAATCGCTGCTACTGTGAACGGCGACGGAGAAGCCAACGGCGTATTGGTATTTCTAAATCTAATTCGTCGTCTTCGACCGCTGTCTAATACAGTCTGAAGTCTTACCTTACAGGTCAACGACTGTGTAAGTCTACTTATATCTCCCTTTTATTGTCTCTATAATTGCATCACATAGCCGCCTGTACGTGCCCTGGGGAGTCCCATCCAGGGCCGATGCGGAAAGATGGTACATACGTCGGTCGTGCTGCTCCTGAGATTGATATCCTTGAAGCAACAGTGACTGATGGGGTTGGATACGTAAGAGCTTGAAATTTGTTTTCTATGCGCTTTGACTAACCCAGCTACTAAGGGATCTCTGTCAGCTCAATTTGCGCCGTTCAATGTAAGGATCCACTTCACAAACTCGACATCGCCTTTTGTAGTTGACTTTTTGATTCAGGCAAAATATACCCCTTACATGGGCACCACCGATAACACCACCATTGTGATGTATGATGCAAACCGAACCGTTCTTAATACGTATCAAGGAGGTGCTGTGTAGTACGTTACCATCCATTTGCATTCACTTATTGTCTTGTAGGCCGCTACCAGCAAACGATCAGCGGGTTGGGCCTTACGAATCCAAACTGCTACGAAAGGCCTGGAACTTGCTTTGCATTGTATGGGTTCGAATACAGACCTGGGTTCGTGCCGCGTCAGCCTCTTGATCTGCTATCCTAACCATGTCGTCAGATTTGACAATGCCTACATTACTTGGGTCAATGAAGTGCGCTCGTGGACTTTATATTCGAGTGCGCTGGTTGCAGACTCCGATGTGGAGATCAGCCGACGCTTGATTCCAGTGGAGCCCATGGTGACTTCTTTCTGTTCGATAAATTTTGGAGCATCCACTGACGGGACTGTTTCAGTACATCATCACGAATCTCGGTATTTCGAAAGGTTTCGGACTCATTGATACAGACAATCTGGTTTTCCCTGGGGTGATGCTTGTCGACTACATCCGATTGTATCAGCGCAAAGGAGAAACTAACGTCGGGTGCAGCCCAGATGACTTCCCGACTGCGGCATACATTGATACGTGAGATTATCTCCAGCTTACCGTCCGCGAACGCAACTGAAAATTGTTCTGTAGATACAAGGAAGTGTACAGCAACCCCAACATGACTGTCTGGGCGGATTACAAGCAGCCCTGGCCGAAAAACAAGTTGTCAGCAACTGGGTGTACATGATACCCTTCTTGTTCTAGCTGTGTTCCGGGGATATAGTTGCTCTCGCTCTTTATATTTACAGACTCGCCCCGCCAAAACATTGTTTTATAACATCGGTGTAATGTGAGGCCTTGGAATATTTGTGGCTTGGGTGTGGCCCGAAACGCAGCGCTGTTCAGCACGGAGTTGGACCTCGTTGACGATCTACTAGTTCTTCTACTCCTCAAGTTATAACCACCAGTATTGACATTGATAACAATTAAAGCATAAGCAAAGCAGAAATAAGTTTTGTACTATGTCAAAGGATTTTCGGATTGTTTTTTTTTTGCTTCCAAGGGGCGAGAATTGATTACGTAAATAAACGTGGTTCGTCAAGGTGTTCGCGTCTTATTCAATTCTTCCTCCTCTCCACACCTCAACGATACCATGGATATTGTGCGTATCTTATCTTCGAACGTGCTAGGTGCTGACACGTTGTCCAGGATGTGCCTCAAGCACCGAGAAACTCTCCCTTCATAAACTACTTCGATGTCTCGACCAACTTTCCGTGGCAAGAGCCACGCCCCGAACAAATCCGAGAGCGCAGGGCTGCCATGCTCGACGGTCTACTTTTCGATGTTCTCTTGATGTCTGGTGGAATCGAGGAACCATATCTGGTGTATCCACCAGATGACCCGCAGTCGCTGCAAAGGCTACTCGACGCCATCGAATCCTCAACTTACGACACGTTGAAGAAAGATTGCCTTGTTTACTTTTTGCTGAAGTGGCATCAAGATGGACGTGAACGAACTTTCGAGGAACAGAGATGTATACCCCCGCAATTTGTCGCGCTTTCCGACGCGTATTGGCACCTTGACACAGGAATAAACGTCCCGGTACGTCATTGTTGAAAGCGTCCTATTTTTTTATGTTAAGCTAGACGCGACAGAGAGCTGTGGCTCTTCTTTCCGATGCCCGGTTGAACAGAGACTATGCTTCAAAAATCATGCATGCCATTTCTATTTCACCAGACTCGGCAGCGCTCATCCGAAGATATGTCCAAACTGCGAAGCCACTGCTCGTCGAACCGCTGGATATTGAGTGTTACGCATTAGCTTTGGCTGATTCAAGTATAATGGAGGCTTGGCGATTTTCAAGGACATTCAGCGAAGGTGATCCTATGTGCGCCCGATTGCTCAAAAAGATCATAGAGTGGACAGTTGAACGTACGCAAATTGTATATAATGAGCGGCATGTTTCTGACCTTATTCCTTTAGCTACGCCGCGGCCTGCTGCTCTCTCTCAACTACTCTCCCTTCCGCTATCCACTTTCGAAGAAGATGTATATAATACATTTGTCCAGAAGCCGACACCATCCCTCAAGCCCTCTAGCGTTGCTATTCTCGAAGATCTTATGTGTGTCCGCCTTATCCAAGGCGGGCGATACAGCGAAGCAATAAAGCTTGACCGCCTTTTTACCTCCATCACTCTCCCCAGAAACCTCCACCTAACTAAAGAGCGTTCGAAGATGGTTCACGACATCTTTCTCGCACTGCCATCCATCGAGCGCTTAATGATCGAGCTTGAACTCGACCCCAATACAAGACAAAGGGCTCCCTTGACCTCAAATCAGCCATCTCCAGTGCATAAGCAAGCCCCGGCCCAGGCAGAAGAGGTGGGCGACCTGTCACTATCGCAGTCATGGGAGGACGTGCGCGTTCCTGGCGTTGTCTCGACCCAGACGACCCCACTGCGTGAAGTCCGCGTGCCAACGACGACGCCCAAGTTCGGCGGCCCCTCGAATCTTCGTAATTCGACCTCAACGCCTCTGGGCACACCCATTCTCCCGACTTCCAGAGGGAGCAAGGCCGCACCCCGCAAGAGCCTTCCACTATCGTTATCGGTGCTCGGTATGGGCAGCAATAACCTTCGCGCGTCCCTCAGCGGTGTCGGGAGCCGGATGGCGCTCGCCAGCGGTAGCCCCGCGATTGCCTCGCCGGCCAGCGGGATGCGCGTAGCCCTGTTGGGCGCGGGTGCGCCGGTGGCTCACAGCCCTGGAAATGGTTTCGTCTCAGCGTCTCAGCAGCAGAACGCATTTTACAAACCGCCGCCTCCGAAAACGAACGGTGTCAAGCGCGCTTTTGAAGAGGACCACTTGCAAAGCCCCGAACGCGCAGATGTGCTGGATCATGATGTGGAGATGGACGAGACGACGGAGAGGCGGGCCGCGGCCTCCCGGCGAGAGGGTGGTCCACCGAGCAATGGGGCGGACCGCGAGGACACGCCGCCGAAGGGCAAACGGCGTGGCCGGATCAGCGCGGCAACTGAGGAACCCGATGAAGACGCCAGCGTGTTGCAGTATTCTGTCTTCCGCGCGAGCGAGGGACCGGCGCACTCCCCCCCTGACTCGCTACTTCAGTCACAGCCCAGGCGCACGAGAAGGAAAGCGCCACCCGGGGCGTTCGCTCCATCCGACGACGAGGACGCGATGGACGAGGACATAGAGGAGCGCAAGCCGCGCAAGACGACACGGAGTCGCGCGTCTGCAAAGGAGACACACGCGGCGCCTGCTAAGCCACCTGCCAAGAAAGCGCGGCAAATTAAGGCGGCTGACCTTAGCAGGAGCATACCTGGCGGGTTTGGCGATGAGGACGAGCACATCCACGATTTGGAAGAAGAGGAGGATCAGATCGCGCCGTTACGTGCAGTATCGCCACCGCGGCGGGGCGTGCGCAAACTCCGCGCGTCAATGTCGCTGGACTCGACTGCTGACGAAGGCGAGGGGGTGCAGACACGGCGGCGCTCGTCGCGGCTCACAATGAACGGGAGCGCCCATGATGGCTCACCTGAGCAGTTGCCCGCGCCAAAACCGAAAAAAGCTTCGCGCACGACAAAAAAGAAGAAAACTTAAAAGCGGGGTGGATGACCTCATCAAGGATTCTCGTTTGCATGTATCTACATTTTGAGTGTTCTGGATACCTCTCCATATGTACTGTGTGTATTGATTTATAAGTTTAAAGGCTGATATTTTGCTTGATGGATCGCTTCATGATCCAGGCCTGTCGAACTCATCCTCGTCCTTCTAATTGTTTTCTGTATAACCTCCATGCTACACTGAATACTTGAATGATTGCCGCTGGATGGCTGACTGACCTCCAAATTTGTCCTACTTATCTTCTACGAGCGAATAGGGTCAGGCCAGATCAACAATTTATGCCAGCCACATTTCTTGCAGACACAGCTTGTCCAAAATCGCTTTCTGCTGGACTATCAAAAACTTGTAACCGTCGAAGGCGGGGGAATCACCTCTCTAGTCTTCCTCTACCCTTTCTCATAGCATGACACCTGCCCAGGTGCTCATCGCACTTCTCTGCATAGGTCAAATCCCTTTCATGTCAGCCTTCGCACTCGACCTCCTGAAGGACTATTCCGGAGCTACCTTCTTCGATGAATGGGACTTTTTTGGAGGCTGGGATAATTTGACTCTTGGTGCGTTGGCTACCTTTCGTCCATGATGAAACCGCCTGAATCTTGTTAAATATCATACAGGCGACGTGAATTGGGTGGATAAAAGTAGTGCGACGTCCGAAAAACTCGCATTTATCAACGACGGCGGCAATGCTATTCTCAAGGTTGACAATACAACAAACGTTGTTTGGCAAAATAAACGCGACTCGGTGATTATGCTCTGATATCTCTCAGCTGGAGAAACCTTGACGTTTGTCGAATATAGGTCCGTATTACGACTCGCAAAGTGTACCCTATTGGCACAGTCTGGGTCGCGGATATTGTACACATGCCATTCGGATGCTCTGTAAGCTCTTTTTTTCTCTTCTTGAACATGTTAACCTTCTGATTGTTAGGTCTGGCCTGCTCTCTGGACCAAAGGTCCGCTTTGGCCTGCCGACGGAGAGATAGAGTAAGTGCACAACATTCCCCTCAGGAAGAGATGTGTGTAGCAACAGTTGACAATCAGAATGGTAGCATAATCGAGGGGATTAATCTCATGCAAAATAATCAAATAGCATTACACACGCAGCCGGGATGCAATCACAGTTCTCCTGCGCCCGCGAATCAGCGCGGTCTATCTGATCAACTAGACTGTGGGTCAGTGGCTGGCTGCACGGTGCAGGACACTGTCCCGAACAGCTTTGGTGCCGGGTTTAACAGCGCCGGAGGAGGAGTGTACGCCACCCATTTCGATGCTAGCAGGCGAGTCTAGTACAATATTTTGAGCTAACCTGTACTAACTCGGATGCGCTCGCAGTATTCGGTGAGGCGATTATTCTTCTGCCGTTTCATTTTATATTCGCTCTTACACACGCGCCAGTGTCTGGTTCTGGAGTGTATGTATCCTATGTTTCTCCTCAGTCTGCACGCTCGATTCTACTATTGCATTGAACAGCGACCAAATATTCCCCCGTCCATCAGAAAAACGACATCAACTTCAGCCTTGTCATCTCTCGACGACTGGGGACCCCCGGCGGCGAATTTCCCATCCGGAACTCATTGTAATATCACAAATTACTTCGGGTCCCAGAGTCTGGTTCTTGACATCACTCTCTGCGGAACTTGGTGAGCAGATCATTGCATACGGTCGACCCAGAGATTTAAGTACAACAATTGCCTTTTAGGGCAGGAGCGCCCTCTATTTATAGCCCACAATGCAGCAACCAAGGCAAGACTGGCAAATGTGTAAGTGCGCTGTCAAATATTTTTACCAGCTGAGAACCGACGTCTCAATGTGCTTTCGACTTCACTACAGTACGACGACAATGTCGTCGGAACAGGCGAAAAGTATAACGAGGCTTATTTCGAGATCAAATATATTCGTGCATATGGTAATACTGCAAGCTTGGCCAACGTTAACGCAAAAGCGCCCACCACCAAGTCTAGTGGAGGAAAGTCCGTCGTTACCGCAACTCCTAAGCCTAAAAAGTCATCTGGGACTACTTTCATTTTTGCCGCGGCGCCAAAGACATTCTGGGGTGCCGTCGGGGCTCTATTTGCTGCTTTGGCATTTTAGACATCGGCGATTGTGATCCAGATCTATAGATTGTTTGGCTTGTCGAAGAGCGACTGTAATGGCTCTTATTTCTGGAATTTTATTTTTTCTCGTTGACCAGTGTTCCATTTCCGCAATACTCACGATCACCGGTCACTTTCCAATACCGATATTACCAGCGCGTTCTCAGCCTGCAAGAAAACCAGTAAAGTATAACTTGTTCAATCGAATTAAATACTAATTTGTGTAAAATTTGACTCACTGTTTACTTTTGGAAATAGAAGCCACATAGTCCGACCGCTAGAGCTGTTTTTGGGTTACCCTGCAGAGACAGCGGCGTTTGACTGTCGAAGTACATGTTTGAGCTAGACACATGGCCAAAGCTGTGTTCCCAATCGCTTCACTGTCGTTGCATCGGGATCACTGTCGATCAAAAGCTTGAGCCTGAGTGTCTGAAATAAAACTTCCGTTAAGCATTACGAGGACGGCTGAGGATGGTTATTCTAGCGCACGCACGCACGCGTCAGTGTATTTTTTCCACAGTCGATATTTGCCTCATTTCATGTAGCCTCTGTCTCTTTTGCTATTACATTACTCTTGGAGAAGCCATATAAGCACTCTGTTGTCAATATACTAGTGCAGTAATGCATCACAGAGAAAGCCTTTGATGAAAGATCTGTTAATTATTAAATAAGCTATTGACACAGAATTTAAACTTGGCACACGCCGCGGCCAACGTTAACCCGCTGCTATCGGCAATTTTTTTTAAAAAAATCGAAGAAAGAGTGACCTGGCTAAGGACTGGGGCCTACATGTGCCATTTTTTTCTATGTATAACTACCAATAACTACTGGACAAGTAATAGTATTCGCCTGAACAGAACATTTCGATACCTGTACATGAGTGAAAAGTACAAGTTCTACCTTTTTGCAGACTCCACGATTAAGTAGGAGTCCCCCAGTCTTCCGCTGTATCGTGCTCCAATCAACTAGTTTTGCTCCGTGGCATGACAGCCGACGGACAGAATTTTCACATAAGATGCTATTTAAATTCTCGTTATAGGCACCAAAAAATGATCTGTAATGTATGTGCATATGTCGAACGGGCGGTAGAGATCAGGAGTGGTAACAATTCGCCGCCTTGATTCAAGAATTAGCCACAGATTGATTAACACAGATTTTTTTGGACGCAAACTGTGGATAAGGATTGCATGACCCAAATCATGGGGAGGTCAGGCGGCGATACTTGGGCGATACGGGTCGAATTGATTTAGCTAAGCGTCGAAGAAGTGTCACGATAGGGTTTGCATTTCACTGAACAGCTAATTTCAGCGACAGCAACTTCAAGTACCTGAGTTAATCTAAATGAGACTATTCCTGAGTATTCTAATTCGGCGTTTGTTGGATGTCACGGCGTTGTGCCAGTGGGACAAACAAGGACAAGCCGGTCGGTGAAGGTCGGTAATTGACGCGTACTACCTCAACCCTTCCGCGGCGCACTCTGACAGCTGAAACTCGCTCTCGCGTACAATGGACACCAGATGGACACGTATCAAGTACGAGAACGGCTGCATCCAGGCTGCTTGGCCCTATGCATACACTGGTGCTTGGCTCGTATTTGTCCTACGACTGTGCTACTGTTTGATGGCTTTTTCGACCATCCAAAGGCCGCGCGAAATCTGGCTTGACTGCCCCATGAATCCCACCTTAGAACTGCCATTAAGTACTTATGTGCACATTGCTCTGTTGGTCAGAACATCGGCATCAGACTTCCTCTTTCACTTATGTTAGTTCTCGCGGTTCCGGTACTGTTGCAACGCCTGCGCCCTAATCTGGAAATTGTATTTTGGACTTCAACACATTCGAGTTCTAGTCGCCCCTGTCATCTTATACTTGGGCGCCTGTGGGATTCGGAAGACCTCTCAAGCTTGCGCCGAGATTCTAATCCACTTCGTGTCTCTCGAATCTCCGGTAATACGGTAATTCCTGAAACCAATTTAGGGAAATAGGTGCAGATGCCTATTTTCGACGCTGGCTACCAAATCGTTTCCCGTTGCATTGGAGCCGCCCAGAAAATGAACGGAGATTTACAAAGTCCCTCAGGGTCTCCTCGATCCTTCGCGGCTTGATCAATTTGGAGCTTTGACCTCTGAGTCACATAAGCAGAGACTCGGCTGCATATTTTGGTGCCTTTGCCCGCTGTCATTCAATTTATCTATTCGAAGCGTATGTATTGCAGATCTCACCGACATCGATCTACCGACCTTGCATTATTTAAAATAGTGGCCGCACAGTGGGGCGTATAAAAGACCAACAAATTGGTCTGGGTCTTTAGCTCGTCAGCTTCCCAACAGTCCTACTTTTCCCATCGTTTCTCAAACCCAACCCTCTACAGTCAGTCTATTTTACTTCTTAACCCGATTCTATCGATCTAACAAACCATATGTTCACCAGCGCAATGCCTTTCTCCGACTCTTTCCGCAAGGCTTCCATCAAGCAGGGCATCCTCACTGCCGAATGCAGGAAAAACGATGGGAAGACTTGGATTTCTTCCTCCATAAACC
>JAEKIV010000367.1:0-33916 GCA_016801325.1 Hypholoma fasciculare
CACTAACCACTTGTGTTGAGAACCCATCTGTTCCTCCAAAGAGTCGAATGGCCTGAACATAATCACCCAGTGCATGCCACTTGTACGTGAATAGGTTGAGGTCTTTTACTTTCAAGCTACCACCTGATACTGCATTCGCCTTTCCTTGATCAGACATGTGGCGCCTCTGTCGTGCCCCCTTCTCCTTCGGGAGCTCAAAGGTAGCAAAAGAAGACTGTGTGGTGTCTCTAAACTTTCGCATGAGTCTGCCGAGCTCCATCGTAAGCTCTTGGAGGTGCTGTAGGGTACTGTCGGTATGGAGCCGAAGTTTAGCAAATGCATGCCACTCCGCAGTCTGATATAAAAGTTTCATGACAACAGCATTGTAAGGTTCTGGGAGCAGCCCTTCAAATGCTGGGATACTGCACTAAGTGGAAAGCACTTCAAGTTAGTATGTTTTCTAGCTGGAAAAGGCACTGTGTTACCTGTAATAGGTCTTCAAAATCCCGCGCTGCGAGTTTCTTCATGTCCGAAGCATTTGTTGCAAAACGCCTGATTGTGCTTGAGCCAAATGTAGGCATATTTCGGTAGCTATCAGAGAAAAACTGTTATCTACAGGCATCCAAGAGAACTAACATAGACTTACCGTAGATTCAGCTCAGCAACTAGACTGCCATGACTGTCAGCTGCGTATAAAACACGAATCAAGTGAGTGAAAAGGGCTTTCCAGACGCCCAATTCAAACTCGTGCAGAAGATCAACAACAAGCATACGGGAGATGTCAAAATCAAGGCCAAGTCTATCAGCAAATGCATTCTATTAAAAAAAAGTCGGAGCATTAACAAATAGCTATAAGCTATGAGGTCCAGTTGACATACCAGGGTAGGAACAGAAGACGTTGCTTTGAGAAGCCGATTCACAATCACACCAGAAATGGCGGCCGCTGATTTGTATATTGCATCACGCGCCTTCTGGACACAGGTAGACAAATATGTACGAGCATTTTTGAGTCGGAAATTGCTGTCAGTTTTTTTACCAGTCTGATCAAGCTTCAATTTTGACACAAGACATCGGGGACAGGGGCAGAGACCTTTGTCCCGGATGGTGGCAAGTAACACCCTATGAGGGAGATGATCAATAGACCTGAAAATTGAAAGGAATGATGATTACTTACTTTTCTGGGTAATCTGCAGAATATGTAAAGAATCGAGGATATACTCGACGCTCAATACCATCAGAACATCTGACCACCGTGTGTCAAGATATGCTTCTTTTGGGTGTTCCATTTACTGCAGAAAGAAGCCGCAAAGTCTTGGA
Source organism: Hypholoma fasciculare (assembly GCA_016801325.1). NCBI lineage: Eukaryota > Fungi > Basidiomycota > Agaricomycetes > Agaricales > Strophariaceae > Hypholoma > Hypholoma fasciculare. The sequence continues at coordinate 1,297 of JAEKIV010000367.1, forward strand.
AAGAGTCTGGGAGGGAAGGCATATATGCGATGTGTTGGCAAGCACCCGAATTTGGTTGATTGCGGATATACTTTGAAATACCTGAAAAGAAGGAATAAATTGGCCACAGCTTTGCCGTACCAAAGTTAGCCAGGTGGGTACTGTCGGACCAGACCATGAGGCCAAAAACAACTTTCTCTCGCGTGCAATCAAGTTCATCTGGCGGAAGAGGAGCGCGCTGAATCTTGTCGTGTTCTTCTATGTAAACATCTGAGTTATAAACCTCCGAAAATATACGTTCCTCTTTCCCATCTGGAGACACATGGAATAATTTGAAAGGAGTCAGGTGAAAATGGGGAGCAAGCGGAGAAGAGAACGCGGCTCGAATAACAGTTGTCAATTTGCGGTAGAGCAGTCCTGGGACAGAAAATGTAGCTGGTGGTTTGCCTTTCATGCCGGAGGGAATCTCGATGTCAATGCTTGCGGTTTGAAAGGAGTCGAGGAAAGGTGATTTCTTCTCTGCTGCGTCACTGTACTTGTTTTCTTTGGCACAGTTGAACCCTTTCAGATCTTCCAGTTTGAATTTAGGATTAAGAAGAACATCCCTCACAAGGCGGTTGACCTCAGTATCTGACTTTGTTGTGGCGCCAGAATTCTTCCAATTCATGAGCATTTCCACTGACTCGTTTCGATGAACAGGAGCAAGAGGCGGTGGCGGCTGGACAGGTGCTGAGCTGGTTCCCCCAATTTGATGCAGATCTTTCTTAGCAACAAAGGAGTCGGGGTCAAATGAGGGTCGGTAGAGATACTGTCAAAGTAAACCAAAAGTATTCGCAAGCGTCCTTAGTGGATTGTGCACGACGCGTTCCAAAAGTGGTAATATAGCTGTTGGTGATTCATTTTCCTCTTCGAGCGGTCGCAAAGGCTCAGGGTTGACGTCTACATAGCGGGCGGGCAGTCGACGATTCCGTTTTGGTCTACCCGCGGCTGTCAGTTGAGGAGGAGGCGGCGGCGGAGGGGACAGAGGGGCTGGAGGTATCGGAACATCCATAGGCAAGTCTTGATCCATTGCCACATCTTCGTGACTACCTTGACCTGTACTCGTTTCAGCAGTGACCTCAACATACTAAATATTGCAATTAGCAGTAGCCGCGAATTATGATAAATTACAGAATCTTACTCCTGGGCCAGGAGCCGCGGCGGCTAGTGAGCCCAAACGCTCCTTACGCTCTTTGAGTTTTGTTCGTCTGATATTCTTTGATTCGACGGCTGCTTTTCGACGTTCGTTCGCTATTGCTTCGTGGTTTAGGTGCGCCTGGCATTTCTTCTGGTGTTGCTTAAGACCCTTCGCAGAAACCGCACTGAATCCTTCTTGACAGTTCTTGCACGGAAACATTAAGCAGATCAAGAAAAACAAAGTCAGTACTGAGAATAATAAAAAACCCAGTTTTATGCGACGCTGAGGCCGTCGTGCCATTAGAGAAGGAGTACGTTCTTTGTGAAATTGGCCCGGGGAGGACCTGGATATATGTAGACGGACACCGAGGCGTTCAAACTCCGCATGATGCTCTTTCTCAATAAGTACTTATCTTGACTCAGATTCCTCCTCTCCACGGTCTGGGTTCACTACTCCATTTTATATGATTACTGCTATATTAAAAATTAATTTATATTTTTCTATCCTATATCCTGCGCCCTACGCAGCCCGTCAATGAGTTTAAATAGCAGTTTTCGACTGGTCGCTCTGCAGTTTGGAATAATAATTAGTATAAGTGATCAAGATCACATTGAATGTCGCTGAGACGTACAGAGAGTATTGTACCGAGTTGCCGGTCGCTGAGTATGGCTGTAGAATCCGGTCAGGTCATTATTCTTGTCGCCTTGTAAAAGAGCTTACTGTCAGGAATCTTGCCCGTGAATGTCAGCGACTACTAGGTGTCCATCCATATTTCCATTGCTATTCGCTACTGCAGTCGCAGCCGCCCCATCATCGGGATCCTCGTCAAGCACTTCTGAAGGCTGAAAAACTTCCTCGGTCGTAATCGGCGGTGCAGCGATGTTCTCGGAATCTTCGATTGCAACATCGTCCCGCGCACACGACGAAAATACACCCTAGAAAATGGGTAGCGCTTTAAAAACATTTGCGGCGTACTATAGGACGAGGGCGAGGTGGTCAGCGCGTGCTCCAGTGATACTCAGGCGGAAACCACGTACCTAGAAAGCAAAGTGCCGCCTGCGACGACGACAGACGTGTGGGACGCCGCTAGCTGCAGAGGGGAACGCTCGTGATGCTGGACGACACTTGCTGGGCGAAGTTTATCCACGGTGGGCAAGACGGGTTCCGGGCGCGAAGTACGCGCCGGGCCTTCATCATTGAAACTCGTGGCACTGTCCGGTCTGAATGGGCTCTCGCGGTGCGCTTCTGAATTTCGAAGGCACGGGTCAGGATAGTGCATGTATTATACAAGTAGGAAATATGTACGCTGGAGCATCAAATTAGGCGGCAAAATTGACTGGAACAGCCAATCAGTCCGTAAAGATGGGCGGTGGCGCATATCGGGAAAGTGACGACGGCCCATCAGCCGCAACACTCGCGAGTGACAGCCAAGACAACGAAGTGTGCATATGGGACTTGCAAGGGTCCCAACGGCCTACGCTTTCCAGAGCTAGCCATGCGATTGGGAATGGCGACGAGGGGAGGCAACGCGCGGCTATGGAAGTTCCACGACCATAATGGCGGTGGCGTGTATTCAGAGGGGCGACGAGAGCCGTGTGTACGTGGCGTGTACGGCGGGAAACGGTTCATGGTTGCCATGCATTGAATACTCGTCTGCCTTCTCCACTATCCCGCGCGCTGTGCTCATAACGCACTTGCGACAGCGCGGCTCTATCCACCACCACAGACCATCCACTCCATCCACACGAAGAGCGCCTTCACCCCAAATCGTGACCTGAAGCTGAAATCGATCTCGTCAGCGGTTGCCGATTTCGCGCGAGATTACCTACGTCGCAAACATGAAGGATCGCTATGGTTGTCAGAGAAGCGGGTCCACCCAGGCGATAGCAGCAAAACGAGACTAAGAACAAAGTCGAGAAGTTCCTGCGCATGCGCAGTCAATGGTGGACGCTAATGCATAACAACAGAGATTGGGAGGTTTGAGGAATACATACTTATGTGTGCCGCAGTGGCCTGTGGTTCTGCTTACATAAGAGCCTATACTATTGGACAGATGGCCGAAGCGCAGATGCTGTTTCCTTCATGCACCATTCAAGATTGAGACGGCAATTTCTGAAATTATGCATGATAGATAGTATAACTCCTACATCTCACTAGATCTCTTCACTATACTGTCTATCATACGCACGAGCCCGTTTCCTGTCCTTCTTCTCAGATATCAATATCCTCTTTATGCCTGACAAGAGATGACTAACAGCGCCCTCAGTTAGGCCCAAGTCTATATAGAAATCCTTGGTAAATTTTGAAACAGTCTCTGCGTAAATGATATCTTCTTGTTCGAAAAGGGGCACATATTGAGGTAAATTGAGTCGGGGAAATTTTTGATGAAGCCTGTTGATGACATCAGAGAGGAGCAGAGCTTCTTCGTCGGCGTCACTGTCAGAGCTCTCCTCAGAGGAAATGGCAGAGCGACTACGCTTCGAGTTCTGAGTGGAGGGTCCCGGTACTGCAGTTTGGTTTGTGCTGGCTGTGGGCAGTAAAGGAACATTATTAATGTGAACGTGGATGGGAGGGTTCAACGACCGTGAGTCCATGTTCAGGCCAACACGGCCTTCCATCGTGGGTGAACCAGTTAGTCGTAGGCGGTCAGGGGGCAGGAGACATTCAGGATCCGCCTCGTTGTCGTGCTAGAGACAGTCACAGTGAGTATAAATCACAATCAGTACATCGATATCTTACGATAGCCCGGGCCCACAGATTGATCTCCTCGTATCCAACCTCAATATGTTCATCCGGCTTCTCCTGGGGCACATAGCACCATCTATAAGGGCACGTATGTATATCGCACAGCAACTTCTCCTTGAGGAGGCGCAGCTCAGCGCTATATACACAGTCAGTCGCCTTATTGCCATCTGTCTGCTGACCAATCGATGTAGGATTCTATAGAAATTGTTAGCGAACTGGCAGATGATATCAGTGAAACATACAAGGTGTACGATCTCCATGAAAACCCCCCGCCGACGACGAGGCTGACTCTGTTTTCGCAGAAGGGTGCGAAATGCACTGCGAAGATCATCCGAGTTGTCGTTTGCAAGACGATATACAGGCCCGTATTTGGCTTCGTCACTAGACCTCCATCCAAGCTCGGCTGTAGTACGACCTAAGGCCATGTTGGCGTAGATGCAATCAAAGAATTCTACATGGGTGATGTTCGCGGGGAAATTGATGTCGCACAAAATGTTGTCATTGAGAGGTAGTCGGACAGTAACAGTACCAACTGGTCGGCAATGGGTTAGATCAGGGAAATCCTACTCTGCGGGAAGACAGACGTACCGGGCGCCATTTCAATTTGGGGTTGAGGTTGAGCATAGGACGCAGGATCAATATTTTCATCCTCGCCGCTGAATTCCTCCTCCTGTTCATGCAGTCGACCGCGATCCAAGGGACGGTTTACTGGAGCCATAACACAACCTTGCTGAGTCGAAAGGGGGGTGTCGCCTACGCCTAACAGATAAACTAGTCTGCCCGGATCAGCTCGCTGTTGAGTGTAACAATTAACTGTACTCACTGCGCTGAGAGATATTTGGATTCATATGGTTACTGCTTGCCGAATGAATATCCCTGGTCTTTATACTGTATAACGTCGCTCTTGCCTTCTGGCAGGGGAATTATTAGAGGCAGAAGACTGGAGAAGCAGAGCGATTGAATACGTCGATCTGTTTAGATCATTGAAAATCGAGCAATCGCAAGCACTGCAAGTCACCACTCACATATCTGCGATAAACTATAATAGGTCAAGCTCTGACTTAGCATCCAACTCCATGCTAGATTAGACTCGTAACCAAGAGAATGTCGGCCAGTGGTGGACAGCTCATTTGGTTACCGGTGTCTAGATCAAATGTTCGGAGGAGCGTCTAGCGTCTCTGAGTCAAATCGAAGACTCATATGACTCACTGAGAACGCTTCGAAAACAAACGGAGCCGCTGTTCATTTCTCCGAAAGGCGCATTTTGGATGACTCGTCGATTCTCGGATACCCAGACAGCGATGCTGAAGAGATAAGGCCAACCCTGAACATCCAGCTCAGAACCTACTAAAGTCCACATAACGAGGGACGGCGTACGTTGTTCAATAAGACCCACCTCCACTGTTCCAAGCATCGATGTCCACACTGACGAGCTCCTCACAGGCCCTTGTTCCATTGCATCCAAATACCGATGACTCTGCACCTGGCGATGGCGACAATACAGACCCCGCTTTTTGGAAACGGCGGTATCATGCCCTTCAAGAGACTGTGAATGCTCAGAACAAATCTAAAAGAAAGTCGGGGTCAGTAGATCTGACCATTCTTTTTACAATAACACTGGCTTAACGATTCGGAACTCACCAGAAATTCGAGCCCTACCAGTCAGCTTGGATGCGGCATACGCAAAGTGGTTTTCCTCTGCGGGGAAATTAAAGACTTGGTTGCTGAATCTGATACTTATCGCGCTTACATGGAAGACCCAGACGATATAGACTTGAGCGGTGAATTGGAAGGGCTCAACGACGATGAAATCGAGGAATTGAAATGCGAGTAAGTCACGGTGGCTACGTTGAGTCGCCTTGGCGCCTGTGTTAGTCTCTTTGTTGACACTTGTTTTGTAAGCTGGCAACGCAGCCACGCTGCCGTCCAAGCGCTCAACCGCCTTATCCCAAACTTCCAGAAGACAATCGATGATGGAACGCCCGAGGAACTTAATATGTTCTATGTAGAGGTGAGTAACATAGCTCTATATATTGGTCTATTCCTTACTTATTTCCCAATAGCTTCAGCGTGGCGCTGACAGTGCTCGTAGCGATGACTTGAATCGCATCCGCGCATGCGTCGCGGATTGGTTGAATTCGGAGCGAATACGCCCAGAAGTTCTGTTGAACCCCGGCTGCCGCAAGAATAGGGGAATTCAGCACGATGTCACAGGTCGCCTCTTATGCCCGGCAGAATATGATTGGAACAATCTTATGTGAGTACTCTATTATTCACGCTCTCAGTGAAATGATTTCACCTACCCCTGCATAAATAGCACTCGTGCTAAGCTACGCGCAGGCGAGGAAGACTTCGATTGGTTATGTAGTTATCATTCGACGTGCTTTTACGCAGGTTACAAACCAGTTGCAGATCAGCTGGAATTAGGTTACTTGAAGAGTCCTCTCCTCATCCAGGTATGCTGATTTTCCAGTCTGTGTTTTGTCCTCAATCTTTCCACAGGTATTCAAAGCAATATTTACATCACCTTCTTCGGCAAAGGATGTACCTAACGACGATGACGACGGAAACATGCCTCCAGCTCAGTTGCAGAAGACCTCTTCTGGAAAGAAACCCCAGCGCCGCAATGTAGCATCGAAGGTTCATTTGAACAATAAGTGTACTTCCCGATCCATCGCATATGCTGCAGTACAGGTCTCTTTTTATCTTAGTGCATGTCTCTCTACATATACTGATAACCGATAATAGCTACATTTCAACCTCCAAACAGCAACTTCGTGGGCCCCAATCTACGGAGGATTTGACTACCGGGGGCTGTACAACTACGTTGTTGATTTCTTTGATGATGCTCCTGGGCCTGAGGCAAAGAAGCGCTCCAAGGTTTTACTTGACTGGTGGGCAAAGTGAGTGCAATTCTTTCAATGTCTCATATTTCATTCAAACCGTGTCTTTGCCAGAAAAATATTTCCAGATGCTGCTATTCGCCGCCGATCAAACACATCAGCTTCTCGCAAAACACTGAAGTGACAGCGTATGGCTCTCGAGCGAGAGGAGGCGACCTGAGTCATATTCATCTCATAACAGACGGCAATCCCACTTCTCGTATAACTTTCAGTAACAGTGTCAGCACCAACTTTATATTCTAGTAAATAAAGACTTAGACACTCTAACTGGTTCGCTTTCATTCCTGCTACCTTAACAGTACATAGCATTACCAAAACAGCAATATAATCAATTTTTTACACAATTCTGAGCCTCTGGAATGATGAACCAGGATTTGACATCTAGTCGACGTGATACTGCCATGATGTCAAGGTTGACTTAGGTGGGGACCGCAACTGGGACATCCATGTCGCCACTGCCAGTATCGCGTACTCAAAGGCGATTAGTGGGGACTAGTCTATTTTTAGGTCAAAATATATGTCATAATTTGACGTGATCAAACGCGTGATTTATTTCATGTTTACGAACTTAGGATCTCCCCCGTCACCGGTTCACCATGGAGCGACTCAAGAGCATGGCGGGCTACGCCTCCCTCCCTACAGTCAACGATTCGCTTTCATATGTGCTTCCCCCTTTCGAACTCGCCTCTCGCCGTATTGTGCAAATCGGTCACTGGCTGTGGGAGCTTTGGTCGCCTAATTCTGCTCGCATGGAGTTCTACCCAGGTACCGCCATCTCTGGCTTTCCGTTCGAACGTGAGCTCCATCAACTGCGCCGTGCGGATGGACATCGCGGGTGATTTGACCCAACTATCAATCCGCAAGTTCTGGACCACGCCCGCCTTTGGTACCCTTTTGTACGCGTCGAAGCCCCTGTCGAGGAATACCCAGAATTTTCAAACTTCGTGGACGTGTGGGATAACCGCCTCGTTTCTTTCCGCGCGTCTTTCCTGAACCGCTTGCTCGCTCGCACGGAAACTCTCGAGTTTGGAATGGAACTGCCTCCAGCCTTCGAACAGGTACACCCCGATCTGTGGGCAATGTGTCCGCGCTACTCACTCCGCAAAGATGTCAGTGCCTTGCGTGCAGTGTCCAGTTACTCCGAGGCGCTCGACCGTTACGCAGACGTCCAACGTAATGCCAAACTGGCCGCTGCCTGGGTGAAGATGGTTCATGCCCTGCTGAAGTTTCCCCCGGCCAAAGCTGCGAACGTGGCGCGGGTGATTCCCGCAAAACTTTGCATGATGGGCGCTTGGGTCAATGGCTCGACTAAGGAAGACGGGTGGTGGCTACTCAGCCTCGGAATACCGTGCTATATAATACACGAGCGCGATACCTACTGGGACTATCGGTTGACGGATTCCTCCATGCGGTCACATACTTTTCTAGCTGGGACCAAGACTAATGATCGTCTTGCTCTTGCTGCGGACGCAGACGCAGCGATGCGCGAGCAAGGTTATAACCTCGTCGACGCGGAAGATGACTACGGACGAGCCCCGACAGTCCCTACCTCTTCCTTCCAAGATAGAGTCCGTTCCTCTTTGCGTGGTCAAGGATGGCTCCTTGGGAAATACATCGGCCCACTGGCACCCTTACCAGAGCTCACGGAGAAAATGGGGTATATTTTCCCTCCTCCAGTCGCGATGGTCGGATCCGGTCGATGGGAGCACTGGGTAGAAGATGTCTCGGATGAAGGACATCCCTTCATGGCATTCCGAATTCGAAAGGGGGAACACAGCGGGAAAATTTACTATGATCGGGCCCTTCGTCGCATCTTACATTTTGACCACGACGTGCACCCTCTTCGACACTACGTTGCGGATTCAAATATCTTTGGTCTCCACGTCCCGGGTTATCCATTCTACTATCCTGCGCAGAACAATCAACTACTGGAACGACCTAGATCGCGATGGATGTATCGATCCAAGGAACCCAACCGTGTCGACGTGGGACGCGAATATGTTGCATCCTCCGTGGAACCCGCCGTCCGCTATAGTCCAGTAGATACAGAGGATGAGGATTTCGAAGATGAGGGCCCAGAAGGCGTCATGGAACCGCAGCACACATGCCGTTCCCCTTCGCCAGCCCATCTACGTTCTCCGTCTTATGATAGTTGTCATCCTGGGTCTAGGTCTGGGAACCGCTCCGTTACTCGTCGACGATCTCGTTCTAGGAGTCGGGAGGCCCATTCTGAAAACCAGCACTTTCGACGAGAGCGATCGCCACCAAGACATTGGCGCCCTCCTCCATCTGGGCGCAGTCGCTCGCGCTCTCCCACTCGCAGACGATTCGCTGCGCCTGACCGCCATCGGCCACTGCAGAACCGCTATTCCCGTCAACGCCGCCGCTCGTCCTCTCCATCTGCTGGCCCTTCGCGCTTGTGACCTCTGCGCAGCTGACCGCATCGTCGCGTCATTCTCCTGTTTTTTGCCGATCCCGACCACTATAGCCCTCGCCTATCCGTTTTCCATGACGCTTGGTCCGCGGAGTTCTGCATGGAAATGGGAATTGTCCCAATACATAAATGTCTATATATGACCACCTTGACGTCCCCGATCTTCTCATCCATTTCTTCTTGCTGCCGCTCGTTGTTGATATTGAAACTCTTTCTAATAGTCAACCAATAGTTACATATTTCTTGACCTTCGATCCCTATAGTACAAATATCTGGTCTCCAGTTGTTATCTTATCGTTGCACGTGACTGTTTATTTTATTCCCGATGTCATATCCTTGATGTCGTATCCTTGTAATTGCAATCTATATTTCTTCGTCTTACTCGTCTTAACCATCCACCAGAATGCTAGATTCACGTCCATGGCATGAGCTTCGAGGAGGTCACTCGGCCGCCGTTCCCTTGTGGACATGCCATGCACAGCACTGACTGCCTGCCCTTTATTATTGAGTACGAGTCCTCTTCAAATCTCTACCAACCGCTATGCGTCAACACCACTCAACGCTTCCTCCAGCAAACCGGCTCCCTGTTCAAACGTTCACACTTGAATTATCATTTCATGCACGTACACGACAACGCCCCACCTCCTTTGAAACCATTCGCAAGCATAGCCCGCTCGACGAAGGCGGCCAGTCCATGTGCTATCTGAGGCCCACCATCCACATTCAGCCACCCGGCCCTCCGCCCACCTGAAAACACCCCACGGTGGTTCAGACGAACGTGAAAGAATTACCTCGTCCTCGCCCACAAAGCTTAGTTCTCTGTCAAAGTGCGTCCTTCGTAGCACAGTGCTGACTCAAAGGCAACGCGCCGTCCAGTACCCGCCACAGCAGACGAGTCACTCCTCCTCTTGCGCTCGCGTTTCCTTCATCCGCGGTGCTGCCACAGCAGACGAGAGTCTCTCCTCTTGCTCTCGCGTTTCCGTCAGCCGCGGTGCTGCTTTGGCTCCCCACTCCCATCTACCCTCTGCTTGACTGGCACCCATTTGAAAGTATAACATGGCGCGTCAGACGACAACCACTACTGAATATTTCAATCCTACGCTCTCTCTCCTCCAATGCACATGCTTTGTTGCCATGCACTCCTCGCCGCTCCTACTGCGCTATTCAATACTTATTTGCTTTCCCTTGCCTCGGCAGCTCTCGTACTTGTCTCACGTCCACTTGGGAGTCTTGGCGCCTCGGCCGCCCAGTTGATCGTGTCCGCTTGATTAGAATCGAGCTACTTAGCTGCTTCGCCACCCGAATGTTTGACGCAATACTGTTTAGAGTCTAGTTACTGTTCGGGGTGGGGTGTGCTGTCGCGCGTTTTTATGGGGAGAAATCCGAATAGAAACTATCCCTTGGTGGTTGGCTGTGATGGTAAGCGAGTTCGACTGGTATATTGAATGAGTCATGTTTGCATTCTGCGTGTACTTATTATCATTACCTGACTCACTTTATTCTCCGTAAACGCTAAAAGGACGGCGTGTTGAACTTGGTATGCCGCCGCGGTATCTCTGGTCAGTGTTACATGGACGGAATTTACCTTTTAACTTCAACACTCTCTCTGGCTCGCGTTGGTACCTTTTACTTTGCTTGCATAACCCTAGTATTGATCATAGCCCAGTCTCCTTCGGAAAAAGGCTACGACCTGGATGAGATGAACGTCAAGGGCGCTTTCAATCATTCCAGCCTCAAAATTGTCGATGTTTCTGAACTTGTTGAACCTGCGGGTTGGTTCCCTGGACGCCATTACTATGTTGTCATGAAGGGCTTGAGTGTGGGGGTATTCCAAAACCTGTAAGTTCTTATGATTGTACTTTTTATTTACATCACTTATATTGAGAGAAATAGGACGGAAGTCCATCGATCTGTCGACCCGTTTCCCGGACTCCGCTGGGTAACCTGCAAGACCTGGGTCATTGCCCTTCAAACGTGGGACATGGCTTGCCGGAATGGAAATGTATGTATCCTGCGCAAGGACGGCGAGTCTGCATCTGCAACTGCTACCACCAGATCACTCCCCCTTCGCCGTATCAAACCTCCTGCTGCTGATGAACCTGTACCTGACAACGTGATTGCTCTTATCCCACTGCCGACTTTGGAAGCTCCTGCTCCTCATAACCCAGCACCTGACAACACAAATACTCTTCGGCCGGCGCCAACTTCTGCTGCCCCAACCTCATTGCTCCCAGTTACGAAGTGTTTCCCCTTCGTCGTCATTATATCAGACAGTGACAGTGACAGTAACAGTGACAGCAGCAGCAGTGATGACAGCGACAGTGACATTCAATCTACATCCACCAAAGTGACTGAGAAAGGAGTCGCTTGTTGTAATGTTGCAAATGAGAACGGTGGCTCAACTTCGCGACAGACTCACGACGCCACAGACACTCACTCGGATGCTCCAATCAAGACCAAGGGTTCCGGTAATGGGAAGACTGTCCGCTTTGCCACGATCACCTCGAAGTACCCTAGAATCTAGATAACTTATTGTACTTAATTCCCGCTATACCATTAGATAGAAAGGGTTTTAGGTAGAGATCCATCTCGTCACGTTCTCCCGAGTCCCGGCTCTGTAATCTGTCCGTACAAAAAAGTGTTCCAAAAGTAAGACCTTAAACAGTAATTTTTATTGTTTTAGTTGTGTTTTAGAGGCTGAATCGAGAAACGCAGGGGACTGCTGGCCTTAGAATTATTAAATAAATGACTCATCTGCTATCTAAAGTGACTTTGAAGCCGCTTCGGTCACTCACTGTATTACTTAACTATCAATTACGATCACCACGACCACATCAATCTGTTGCATCCCTCTCTTACTGCAAAATATGGCCCCGCCTGTAGATCCTAATTCAAGTCCTCCTTCCTCTCCAACTTCGGTAGTTATAGGAGAATCTACTGCGACATTTACGAAGGAGACATTGTTGTTGATAGATTCCGATTATGAGTCTGAGACCACTTCCACAACCAGCAGCTTGAAATCTACAACTACTTCGCACTCAAGAGTGTCTGCTAGTCTGCAGAGCTCGTTATCAGATTCTCCGAGTCGTTCGATTACACGGTCAGTGGAGGTTATGGATGCACGGCCAAATCCAACCGAATCGCCCTATCCGGGTTTCGCCCCATTAGAGTTCCCATGCACAACTCCCACCATTCCAACCAGTGCTGGTGCCACTACTGTTGACTCGCCTACGCTATCCTCCATGGTGTCCACATCCCAACATGACCCTCCTGATTCCCAGTCCGAGGGCGCCGATGATTCTTCTGAGCGTATAACGACCAAGACGCTAGACACACTGTGCAACCGGGTAGTAGATCAAATTACGGCGCAGCGCGAGGGACAGCAGTCTTCACTTGTCTCTAATTTCAAAGACTCCGTCGCTACTCTTCAAAAACAAGTTCAAGACCTTGGTCAAATCATCGACGGCCTCGAAAAGCGGCTTCTAGCGGCGGAAAAGGGCCAAGATGACATTCGGAGCGAGTACGAGAGGCGGATGACTGCCGCTGCTGAGGACTTCGAGAGACGGACAATCGCCGCTGCTGAGGAGTACAAGAGATTGACAAAAGCTGCTGCTGAGGAACACACCAGGGAGAAGGATGCAATGACCGAGAAGTATTCCGCAGAATTTGCTAAACTCACCAAGATGATTGTCGAGCACAAGGCGCAATATGACCGTGACCAGGCGAAAGCTGCTCAAGAGAAGACCGAAGTCGCCGAGGAGTACGCTAGGTACAAGGAGAACGCCGCTCAAGAGAAAGTTGAGGTCACCAGGGAATACGCCAAGTACAAGGAGACCACCGCCAGCGAGAAGCTTGCCACTGCCGAGAAGTACGCTAGAGACATGGCTGCAATTGAGGATGCTCGCCTCCGGGAGGAGAAGCGACACGAGGCTGAGTTTTCTTTCCTCACTAAGGAAATGGATACAATGAAATCTAGGGTCTGCTCATTGGTAATTCTATCTTCATTTCCTTGTATTGATCATGAACCGATTGCTCAACGCTACAATTTATAGGAACAAGGAGCTATGAAGACCATTCATTGTCGAACTGTCTCCAATGACGCCATGCGGTCCCTCTGCGGCACCCTCAAGCTGCCTACCTACAAGGGTGGTACCAATGGCCCAGTTGTTTTCAGAGAATGGCTGGACGAAGCGGTGGTCAAAGAGCGCGCCAGTGAGGGCTCTAGGACAGGTGTCTCACCAAAAACCGACGATTCTATTCGCAAGGCGACCCTCAAAAAATCGCTGGAAAGTAAACTTAAAGGGTTTCACTCGGGTCAGGATCATAATACAAAAGCCCTGCAGGAGCAGGCTCCTTCTCTCTATGCACTTCGTAGCCTTTACGAATGCGAGGAAGCATTGGATGTTCTCACGCAGAGGCACAATATCATCATAGAAGAGGGTAATTATGCTGCGCATCACCTGAACAAGTTTTCACTTCAGCTGGATCAGCCAGAAGACCGACCTCACATGTCGGATGCGTCTGTCAAGGCAATACAAGTGCTCATAAAGCTTTGCCAAGCATACGCGAATCAGTTCAGACCAGAGCTGCCGCCCGCCGGGAGTAGCCTTTGGACGTCGGCCAATACGCCAGTGGCAAAGCCATCGTCAACATTATCATTGCCATTGGCCTCACCCCCTGTGACTACAGCCCCTGTGACTACTAGTACAGCCCCTGCGACTACATCCTCTGCGACTACGCCCCCTGCGTCCAGACCCCTTGCTCCTGGGCCACCTGCGTCTGCATCTTCATCTCATCCTCAAGCACAGGTGTCTCGTTCTAGGGGATCAGGTTACCCAAACCGTAATTCACGCTCGAACAGAGGGGGTCGGGGGAGGGTATGATTTGATACCAGCCCATTGGTGTTGTACTACCACGTCTACATATGTTCTATTCCTGTACGTCGCTGACACGTCCGAGTCTACTGCATTATATACACATCCGGATTCTGTTGTTCGTGGATCTTGTAGTTCTGTCATTGCTAGCAGAAAAATAGTATGCCCTTGATCAGTGTGTTGCCCATAGCCCAAGTCATTTCCAGCCAATCTATCTCCAGAATCAAACGGGAGGACCGACTTGACACATGCTGAAAGCCGGTGAGCCAAACACTCCACGCGTCCTCTCTGACGGCGACGACCGAGCGACGGCACGTTCAGCAAGACCATGTCATCTCCGTCCTAGCCCATTGCTTCCGCACCAAGCAACCGTCTGTCGCAAATGTTTTGCCAGTACTCGAGGAAAACTGTTTGCGTCTGAATCGATCACAGAGAACTCCTTTGCGACATTCGTGGCCCGCCAATGCCATTCTATGGATGAAGACCACATGGAGACGTTCGGCCATGTCGGCGAGTGTGCAGCTACACTCAGTTCTACCTTTGCCTATGCGCGTCTGGCAGACGAAATCTTCGCCAGTGTTTGCAATTCCCTAGTCAGACCGCCTCAACGGGATGCAATTGGATGGGGTCCAATGCTACCATTCCTGTTTAATACTTCACTGGGAACGCGCAAAGAACGGCGGCTCGTCTCTATTCTGCCAGGACCGCCACCACTAAAACGGCGCGATACATGAAGAGAGGAGATTCCACTTCTGCTTCTTATCAAGCAACTGGACATCATTATGCCTCGAGTCGATCGCTCTCTTAGTCGTCGTTGGACCATTCCTGGACTACAAACTAGCGCCTAGAATATTTCACTCAAGTCCATCATTATATGCGCAAGATGTGTAAGATTCGATTTGCGGTATTGCTGATCCCTGATATGACTGGCTTACATTTCATTCTCGCAGGCCGTCCTTCAACGCCGAATTTCGACTTCAATCGTGCTACAGGTGGGTGCTATTAATAAACGCTAAACCGCCGCACCTCAAATTTTTGGGGACGACTGCACTATGGAGTAGGCCGATCATGGACCCCGCCAAGAGAAAGCGATTCTCTTTGCTTTAGCGTGTTCACAAAAATCCCCAAAAGTATGAAGCTATATAAACACAACCGTCCTGCTGCTGGAGTCCCAGCATCAATGCCCTCACGAGTCCGAGTCCCCTCCTTCAGGATTCGACAATCCTTCTTGTATATCTCAACGCTCCTCCTCCACTCCTATGTTGGGCAGCATGCTGCAGATTCCAACCGACCGCATGCCCCAGATGTGGGCAGTGCAGATTAGTATGTTTTTCATCCTCAATCTCTGCTGGTCTTGCTGATCCTTTGGTGCATCCTTCTTTATGTGTTCTACGGCGCGGTGGGGCCATCAGTCTGATCCACAGAGCGCCGTGCGGCGTCTTGGACTGCAGGGGGAATGTGAGTGATGGTTGTACATAACAGATGGTATCAGAGGAGAGTGACACACCTTTTCAGACTAGATGTGGTTGTCCATCTCGAGGAACGACGTGGACAGTTTTCGCTCAATGCGGATCGTGATCCGCGCGCCATTCGCCCATGGAACGATACAGGTGTTATGTACTTTTCGGCTGGACGACCTACTGTGGGCCCACGGAGTGCAGCCTAAGGAGTGCAGCGGGCGTCTCAATGTGTGCTACCGCACGTAGAGCACGCTGCAAAATGGGAACGACAACATTCATAAGCGCAGGAACCGGCCCAATCGAGTGCGCGTGCACATGTGCATTTGCTTGGGGACGAGCTCAGACGACGTCGCGCGCTCGCGTCCGAGGACGGGGACTCAGGGGAAGGAGTAGATCTAGCGCTAGTCAAGCACGGGATCGGCAACGGTGCTCACGCTGAACTTGAGTGCAGGCGCATTTGCGCGCGTGGTGCATCAGGTGCTGTGCACTGCGCACGACGGCGGCGGGTTCGACGAGGCACTTTTGCGACTTGATCTGGATGGGAATGAGACGCCCTTTTACAGTATTGCTGATTTTTGGGAGTTGCTGTTACGTAGTAGCCACATATACAAATGTAATGTATGCATTGATTTTAATTTTTAATTTGCTTTGTGGAATTGGAGTGCTTAGTGTTGCGTATTGAATGATATAATTAAGTTTCAAGTTCAGAGATACTCAATTTGAAATATATTATAAATTCTTGGGAAGCCATTACTATCTCTTGATTACCTCGGACAATAAATGCAGCATCTCAACCATTTCATCGTCACACAGAGCTGAGATATGTATTATGAGCTTTGCTTCATAGTGACACGGCATCACTTTCGTAGGCTCAGAAGCATTGCATCTGATGACATCTAGCTCAGAAGCCTTTACCATGAAGCACCTCATCAATAATTGACGAAAATACAGTGGCAATTTAGTTGTCGATTCGGAAGGGGGTATGAATTCCGCTTATTGAAGCATGATGACGACATGCTCATGATACCTCACCTGATAGACCCTTAGTCTGCAGTCCATTGTAAGTCTCTGAGCCTCTGATGTATGTAGATAGTCACTATGGATACTAAATGGATCCATGATCGTCTTGTTGTAGTCATGCAGAACGCAAATATTTATTGCGTAGCATAGTAGCAATTCTGTCGTTAATCCGGAGCGTTGTATGGATTACATGGTAATACAACATAAACATGACAAATTCATGATACCCCATCTGATAAATTCTTGATTCGCATTGCTTTGTGCGCTCTGAGAATATGATA
The DNA here is from genome assembly GCA_016801325.1 of Hypholoma fasciculare. NCBI lineage: Eukaryota > Fungi > Basidiomycota > Agaricomycetes > Agaricales > Strophariaceae > Hypholoma > Hypholoma fasciculare. Next base: position 18,170 of record JAEKIV010000367.1, read on the forward strand.
TGGTGTAGATAGTCTATGAGGATCCTGCAACGGCTCTGCCCACATACAGCAGGGAAGTATCACGTATATATTATAGCAGCTATTCTATCGTGAATTCATAATGACTAATGGGTTCCTTTTGAATTCTATGATAATATAGTACCACTATGATAATCTCACGATACGCCCATCTGAGAAGTTCTTAGTTTATAGTGCATTGTCACTCCCCGAGATTTTGATATATCTCAGATAGCCAATGAGAATCCGTTGACTCCTCTATTGTCTCGCGGAAGGGAGATATCTAATATATAGTACCGAAGTATTATTCACATGAATGCACGATATTACATCTAGCTTATTGAGCGGACCTACAGCTGTCTACACATATCAAGCGTTGTGATTCGATCCAAATATTGTAACGGCTTTACAAGCCCTCTGGAATATTATGCCTTTTAGATAACTAACGAGAATACTGTAGCAGACCTATCCGCATATACACGGAAAATATCAGCTTCGTAGCAGCACACCAGCAATATAACAAACTCGAAAAATTACACCTGAATTATTAACTGGACCTACAACTATCTGTGTATATCTACTGCTGTGAATTGATCGAAAATATGACTATTCGTACATAGCGTCGACAACCATCTGGAATGCGTTTCGGGTGTTCATATGTCCTGATATGCATCTCCCTCATTTCCTGATGTAAGACTACAGATAGCAATCACGTAGAATCGATGGCAAGAGCTGAGGTGGGATAATCGATGAATTGTCGGCTAACACTTGCCGGTTGACTTACGACCTATTTATAACATGGTCACCGTCCACTTCGCCCGGATAAAATACACTGCATGCACAGCCAAATATTTCTTCGGAAATATTCACTTTTTCTTTGATGAAATATTATAAATATATTCCAAATTTCTTTGTCTTTGTTATTTGGATAAAAACTTGGCAGCTGCCCGATGAAAGGGCTTCAGGACCAAATATTATGCCTCGTATTTCCTTTCAATCTACTTGTAAAATATTTAAAATATTTCATCAAATATTTAACTCATAAATCATTGAAAATATGTGGTCCTGCATGCGGTGATAGATTCCCAGTCCCAAATTCTCCGACTCCCAATGTCGCTTCAGAGCGCTTGTCAAAATGGAGGCGGCCGTGTTCCAAGGCCTTCATGTAGAGAAAGGAGCACACGGATAATAATTTCATGATTGAAAGAGCAGTACTTGGTAGGAATCAACCTGTAGATTCAAGACCGCAACTTCCGTAGGTAGCATCGCCACTCATACCACTCATTAAATACAATAACTCGATCTACTGTGATAACGGTCGCTCCTATGCATAAAGAGAGATGGTCCGGGTGCGAAGTGCCACATTTTTTGAGGACTCTTGCATTCATATATGACTATATGACGGCTGATTAACAAAATTAGTGAGGAAAAGAAATTATATTATACGGCTTATCGGCATGAGGCACTCTGACTCCGTTTATACTCTCCTCATGTTTTCAATACCGCTTCACAACCGCTTCAAGTGCATTGTATGGGTATCAAACAATGAAAATTTTCAGATGTGGCTTCAAACGACAGATGCTTTTTGAAAAGACATAAACTGTGACTTAAAGTATAATTCGAGAATCGATAAAATTTATTACAATTTATTTACATAGCGACAGGTTACGAAAAAGTAAGTTGGGGACATTGTCTATGCACGTGGTGAGATACTTTAGGGTCAACCGTCTTTGAGACGGTTGATTTTTTGCGCTCTCATGTTTGCTGCTTGTGCGAGTCTAAACGATATCGTTGGTTCATCGCCGGGAAACTCGGCCTCGAGGAAGCGGTCTAGGCGACGAAACAAACTGTCATTTAATTTTCCATTATCACGGAAGTCCTATGTAATAAGACAACTGAGTATTCCAGGTAGCCGTGAAATATCCAGAGACGAAAACGCACCAATTTTCTGACGGCAAGCAAAAGGTTTATTGCATAAGCTCCCATAATAAACGCTGAACGCTGCTGCGATGGTGTATATGCTGATAAACTTGCATACAGCTCATCGGTAAGCTCGGCGGTTTCCAATAATGCCGGAAGATCCATATTCTGGTCATCTATTATATACCCTTCAGATCTGGTAAATTTTGTAAACTTATGAGCGCCTTACAGAGATCGACATCTGAAAATGTGCCGGAGGCTATTTGACGTAGTACCAAAATAGAAAGACGGGTCGACAGTGCCCGAATACAAAACTCTCCGGAACGCTTTTCGTCGCAAAGAAAATCAGGAAGGGAAGCATGGCGGAATGATATCTGTTTGGAGTCTATATCATCTGGAAGACAAGTGAGGGTAATGATTGATTCCAGAGGCGCTAGCATTATCTCGACATCGTCTTGCGTAAGCTGGAAGAAGGACAATGCATTATCAAGATACTGCCAATTTGTGAAGATAGTATACGCAAGGAATTCAAGGATGGCCGGGAGGTCAGATTTATCCACTTGAGAAAATATGTGGCGATATAATGCATCAAGTTCAGCAAAGGGGATTGACCGCCCGCACGGGCGAAGCCCTCGTATGATGTCAAGTTGGAGGGCGGGATTCGAGTACGGAGAAGACAGAAACTTGATAACCACGGACGCATAGATGAATTGTCCCGACGACTTTTCGATTATTTCCTGGATAAGGTCAGGAGATGGCCAATCATCTTTGAGGCGGTGACTAAAGGGATGCGTCTGTTTGATTTCGTCAAAGCTGTCTGTCAGAAAGCACCGGATGTCCTCGTCGGGTTGATAGTGGTCGTCCAGTGGGAACCGGGAGAGGATCTCAGCCATGTTTCGTGCATTGAATGCCATCTGAATTTGGTTCTCGCAACGACTCCCGAAAAGGACGATAAGAGGGAGCTCTTTGCGCTGTAGAACTTTGGAAATGACACGTATAAAGTTCGTCTGAGTTTCGTTTCCCTTGCACTCGTCAACGCCATCGATTATGAGGAGAAGCTGCCAATTAGGGTTCAATTGTTGAAGACGTAGAAGGGGCTGGACGATGAGTACATCCAGTTGCGTTTCAAATGTGCACTCGAAAACGAGAGGATTCGATTCTATTGTCTGAACAATATGATCTTTGGTCTCCGGAAAAAGCTGGATGATTTGATAAGCTAGAGTCGCAACGAGAGGGTCGATCGTGTTCCGTGTGCTATCTGTTCGGAAGAAGAAAAAGCTGGCGACCTTGATACCTCGTTTGATGCAGATCTCCGCCGTAGACTGGCATATTGCAGACTTCCCGGCCCCAGCAGCTCCGTTCAACCACGCAATCCATTTATCCCGAGGAATATTGTTGACAATCCAGTCGAATAGGTCTTCTAAGATAGCTTCCCGAGTACATTGGTGACATCGTGGGGGGTCGAATCGATGCTTCGAGTCGTGGAATGCTGATGGCGCAACATGCTCCTGCAGGATCTCGAAGCCGTTCTTTTCCGCTGTAGTTCGCAATCCATTGAACGTCAGTCTAGTAGAATGCTATGTGCAGAGTCTCGACGAGGTAGGCGTACCTCTCAGACTGGTATTATTGTTCGTAAAATTGCCGCCTGCGATAATGGTTCGATCTGCATTGGTAAAGAAGCCTGCCATCGCATTTGTAGGCAAGTTTGTCATGGGCGTTTAGGTGAGGAACCTTTTGAAAAAAGCAGTCGTAAATGGGACGGTCAACTCTGAGAACTGTCGAGAATAGTTCGCGTAAGAAAGCTTCTAAGGGAGTGGTAAGCGGAAGTACTCGAGCACTATTGACCCTGCTCGAAAATACAAGGCTCAAGGCTTTTTTTGTCCAGCCTGTCATTCCACGACGGGCGGTGCATGAGCCGATTTAATTAAGTTCGGCTGGATGCTCGTGGATAGCCTGGACATGCCCGAGTTTCCTGTTTCTGTTAACGCGGCCAAGGAAGGCCGTGCAAGCGGCGATCGTTGCGATACATCGTGAGCGATCCTGGCCCCTTCCTACAACGTTCTCCCCTTCCGTCGGTGCGCTCCTTTCTATATCTCCCTTCCGTCGGTGCGCTCCTTTCTATATCTTCCCTCCTGTCCTTTTTTATCCTTGTCTAATACACCATTCTCTCTTTCTCGGTCACTCCATCAGTGTGTACAGAGAGCCTTGACTTTTGAAGGTCTCACGAAGCTTATTTTCACGGCGTGGCCATCCAATAACCGAGTTCAAACGGCTGGCTAGAACTCTCGCTAAATAGAACGACGTGATATATGCTGACGAGACGTGGGTAATAAAATATGATAGCACAGCCTGTCGTTGGGAGTCTCTTCCTTGTACGGCGACTGACGTGTGGATGGCATTGTGTTAATTGTTACGACCACTCTGTTATATTTTTCCAAGTGTTTGAGCTGAAAATTCCCTCAATAATATCAAGACGAATCACGACGGTCCTCTCGGCTCAATCAACGCAATATCTGCTATGTCCTAGTGCGTGCGTTGATATGATGCATATCTACGAGGAAGGTCAGTGCAGCGGCCAAACTGCGATTTTCAGGAAAGTAATTAGTAAAGCCAATGTAGTAGTAAGACATGTTGTACGAAGTGATACACATCGTTCTGTTATACTAGGAATGTACTATTATTATGAAACACCAGAAAGTATATGTAAATATTCCCTATTGCAGCGCAATTCGTCTTAAATACGCAGGTGTATGGCACCCACAACTAATTCCTCGGAATTGTGAATCCAATGCTTCCAAAACTCTCTAATGACTGGTAGGAGGTCTGAGGCATTCGTCGTAGAGCGCACCATTCGCGTCATAAGGATGATCGCCGGCCTTCACCCAATGCGACCGCATCGAATTCACCACCGTAAAGTAGCGCGTGCACCCCGCATGCCTACACTTCAAATACAGGCCCACATGTTCGGCCAGCACATGCACGAGTAGGCCAGGCGATCTCCTCACGCGCGCGTTGCATTCAGGGAAGCGACATCGCCCTCCGTTGCACGATACTTTATGCACTTCCGACAGATGCTTAGAAAGCGCCACGATGCCGGAGTACGTCTTCGCCGGCCCACCTGCGCAGGAGCCGTACATACATGTCATGTTCTGGACAATTTGTGTGGCCCTAGGCGGCAAGGGGGCCATTTTCGGAAGGTGCGGTTGATGAGTCGGAGTAGGCCTCGGTGGCAGGATGTCGTCGCCGACGAAGAGTCTACCCTGAAGATGCTGTTCGCAGGGTGAGGAGATGTGCAGCGCACTTATCGGTACGCCATCCACGGTGGAGCAAGGAAGGGAGTTGATGTGTGCTGCGAGGCTATTAAGCATTTCGTTGTCAACATCCATGCCATCCGATTCGAAGAGTACAGATAAAGCTTCGGTCAAAGCCTTAGTATCCGGCGAGGACAGGTCAGGATATCTGATGAGGTCCCCTCAGTCATGTATAGGGCAGAGTACGATGAACGTAGCGTACCTATCACTTTGAACACTGAGGCACAAGATAAGCCAAAGCGCACACAGATAAAGACGTTTACTCACCAGTCTATTTCGTTGTTCATCTTCCAAAGGTGTTGCACTCCTCTATGCGGGTTTCAAAGCTGGTGGGTGATGCTGGAAAAGAGATACATTCACGCTATATATACACGGCGCGACCCCCTGCAGCATCTAAGCGCTCGAAAGGCAAGCGCGGGCCTTCTTTCCTGATGTGGCGGAGTGGCACAAGCGCGCGGGCCAGAACGCGCTTTTTTGCCCTATTAAAGTAATACAGGCGCGAACCGGTAATAATACCATTTGTGTTTGTGCCACTCGACTGGGCCATGTTCAGATCTGGCTCAGAGAATGATGTTGCTTGCTGGCCGCAGGCGTTACTACTAGTCATCCAGAAAGGGTGATCGCGCACCTTGGCCCAAAGAGAGAATGCCTGTAACAGTTTGTGCACGCCTCCGACTGAATTTTGCACTATGGGAAACTCAATGAATGACGAAGATTAAAACGTTCCAGCTCCCTGCGTCGGGCGGAAGGTCTCTCGGTCTCTCGAGGTTTGAGGTTTCAATTTTTAGGCTTGGGCAGTCGCAAATGAGTAAGTCAGGGCGTAATATTCCACGCGACATAGACGATACGCTGTCTAAGTAAATATCTGCAAACTAAACCCAAGTCTGTTGTCTGTTTAACCCCGTTAGCTCCCAAAGACGCGATTTCACGCAAGAATTTCAGGCTCACCGGAACCACGAGATCCTATCTCATGAAACCCTTTTTATCAAAGCCTTAGCCTCGTCCCATCCCATGCGCTCACGTTCTTTACCCAGTTCCTGTCCTCGCGCCAATTCAGCCTCAGCGATGACTCTCCAGTCGTCATACTGCGTCACCAGGCCTCCAGCAATCGCTCTCTGCACCTCATGCGGTGGCTCGTCCAAGGCAGGGTTCGTAGCCAGAGCGAAATTCTCCGCAACGGCGCCTTCGGGTGCCCCGTCCTTCCAGTCAGCGATGATCGTATCCGCCACGCCGTACGCATTCATCATCGTCGTCGCGAGCACCCCCTTCGCACCCGTGGCCGCCCATCCAGAGGCGTATGCGTTCCGCACGATGTTTCCGTGCGTCGTCACGATGCGCCCCTCCAACGTGCGTAGATGGCGTAGCCCGGGGTCGTAGAATTGCACTGTCGGCTCGCCATGGAACCCAAGCGACGTGATAGCGAGGTCAGTCTCGATTGTTGACGACTCCCCCGTCGGGACGGCCTTCTGCGTGGCAGGATCGACCATGGTATGCGCGAGCGAGAGCTGCGAGGCGGGCGAGGCGGGCGTGGGCGGGACAAGGCCGATGGGCGAGCGGAAGAAGTCGAGCGACCAGGTTTTGGCTGTTGTACCGGGCGCATTTTTTGACCCCTTCTGGAGGAGTTGCAAAACTCGTGTTTGCTGGCGAGTGAGGGAAGGGTGGGGAGCAAGAATTTCGGGGTCGAGGGGGATCATTGATGCTTCAGGAAGGTTAATCATTTCGCGAAGCTCCTTCATTGTGAACGCCGCTTCCAGTGGACCCCGGCGACCGAATATCGAAACGTGCTTCACTGTGGACTGCGAAAGCACTTCTAAGACCGATTCTGGAACGTCGAACTTGGCCAGTACGTTGACATTTGTGAGCAGCATGCGTGCGACGTCTAATGACACATTCCCATTTCCGATGAGAGATACGTGAGAGATTTTATCAAGTGGTGGGGGAGGAGGAGTATTTGGGTGTTGCGTGTACCAATGGACAAGCGAAAGCGCAGATACACAGTGCTCTGAAGGCGGAAGAGCGGCATGTAGTGTCGGTAGAGTGCATCCCGTAGCGAACAGAACATGGGTGTAGTTCTTGAAGATAGATGATAGTGGCAATTGGATCGCATGAGGTATTGTCTGCGCTGTGTCGCCGACATCGACGTTGCCGAAAAACTTGAAGCGACTGTCACCGGCAGTCTGGTCAAATTTGTGTGTGCAATTCTTGAAGAAAAGTATATCAGCAACGCGCATTGATTATGAGCGGAGCTTGCACACTATTTCTGGTAGCCATGGCGTGCGTCCGGCCGCAAGTCAAGGAGACTTGCCTTCACTTCTGGGTGATCCGGCGCGACCCCGTATCGAACCAGGCCATGCGGTGCCCAGAGACGGTCAAACAGATGCACTCGGAGAGTCTGGGAATCCGGGAGGAGTTTGAGGATTCTGGATGCAACGTAGAAAGCAGACGGGCCTCCGCCGACGACTGCAAGCTTGAGAGGTTGCATTGGAGGACGGAACAAAAGATGGCCTGGGCTACGCGTCACCTGCTTTTCATTTTAAAACTCCGCCATCCGCGGTCCGGGCGCTTATGGCGGCGCTTAAAATTGCGATTCTACCAATTACATTACGAGCTTGTTACGAGCATCAAGTATGTAGCTATATACAGGGAATACATAAAGCAAATAAGGCTCTCAATCAAACGCAGAGAATTACTATTTCTACTCGAGAAATTTTTGGGAATGAGAAACCACAGACGGAAGTCATTTGACGCGATGTCGGTCGAAAAGTGGGTCCCATGCAACATGACTGAGGGGAGTTGGAGGGGAGACAATAAATTGAAGTATAAAATTAAGCCTAAGCCATGCAGACAGAACAGTATTTTCTCGCTGGTTTCTTCCTACGAAGTCCAAGGTGCGTCGAAGACTCCAAGATGTGCCTGCAGACACCGCCAGAATTGCTGAGAACATCTTTGCACTGCGTCTTGTCATCAGGGCCATACCAGCCGCATGCCATGGGAATCTTGTCGTTCTTGTTGTTAAGCAATTTATGCATCTTTCTATCCTTGAAGTGGGTCAACAGAGCGGTGGCGTTCTCGCACAATGTATTGCATATCTCGCCAGCGACAGCACCCTCTGACGCTTTCGGGAGACGGCACACGATCGGTTTTTCGGGATCCCTTGTTTTCCGACTCATCCTGATCTTGCAGTTTTTCTTACACACAGGCTTTTCCGCCGCCTGGACTGCGAGGCCGTTGTCGTTATTCAGAGACGAAGATAAATCTGAAGTAAGAGGCTCTTCTGCGGCAGGCATTTGATCAAGCAACTGCGGGGGAGATTTCTCGCTTTCCTGCAGCGAACACTGATCGACAGCAGACTCCCTTGTATCTGCGGCCGGTTCTTGCTCGACGTTCTGGGATATGCGGCCTTGTACCGCGCTGAGAACTGCGTTGGAGGGGGCGGGAGTGGAGAGCCGGATATCGAAGGATTCATGTTTGATCAACGGATGTGGCGCTGCTACCGCACCGTGGTAGCTCTGTGCTATAGGCGCTTGGGCGGTGTTCGGAAGATTCATGGGGAGAGTAGGGAAGGAGAAGTCGGTTCCCAGTTGTCGTTCCCACTGGTGATATCGGCGCGGTGTCTGGTAAATGTTGGACATAGACGGTACATTGACGGTAGGCTGGAACCCCCTAGCGGGCGGAGCGCGTGCGTTAGGGAACGAGCCATTTTGAGGATTGATGTAAGTGTACGGGTGATATCGAATGTGGTTGAAAGAGCGAATCGGCGCAGAAGCGGATCCTGGTGCAGCGGAACGAGCGCCTGTTTCTTGGACTCTGTAGGGAAGAGTTGACTGATATTGTGGTGAGACCGTGTGCTGAAAGGACTGCGTAGGACGCGCAGGCACGCTTGATCCGTAATTGGGTAGAAGCGCGCATTGCTGGTTCGACGCTCCCAGCTGGAAATGCGAGGCATCGTACGGATCGAAATTGGCGACCTGATTTGCCCAAGTGTCACCGCCGACAGCAAGCTGTCCGCTATTCAAGTAATCAAAATTGAATTCTGGCGCGAATGACATTGTTCGAAATGTGCAGTAGAGAAGTGTTCGGTGGGGATTGTTACTCTCGCCAGCGATAAAACATTGCATTTTATACCATAAAAAAAAGTGGCATCGCCGCCGCATTCCGGAGAAAGCAAACACAAGCACTCACCATTGCATTTATTCGCTCCGTGGAGCGCCTCCCGAGAAAGCCACGCCGGAAAGCGCGTCGGCCAGCTTGGAGCGCATCACATTTCTTAAAAAGGAAATTATTTACTAACTCAGACTCGAGGCAGGCACCCCACCGTAGAGTCCCGCAGTGCTGAATAAATTAATCTTGTGTGGCTTTCTAAGTCCATGAATGTTCTAGATCGCTCGAGACTACTTCCGCCGTCTCATTTCCATCTGTATATGATGTTTCCGTCGATTTGCTTCACGCTGCAGTCTGGGCGCAATCCCCTGCCCGCTCCGCTCAAACAACTTCCAGTAATTTATCATTATAGCCGTTTTCGCATAACTTTTAAATACATAGACAGAGGAACATCAATAAAAAAACTCGTTGAAGGGATCAACGTCCTCAGATGGGTCGCTCGTCACCATCAAGGCGGGCCAGGGATTGTGGACCACATCGCGGAGCTCAAGATGACCAGGCACAATTTTTCAAATAATATAAACAGAACTATACATTCGTAAATATTCCACGTATCTCTGTCTGCATTCTTCGATGTGATAATTGAATAAATGGAGCCTTCCAGACTATCACCACCACTACCCTCCTGACAGATCGCCAATTTATGACGGCGTTTATCTGTTTTGATCCATAATTATCTTCCGATTTGGAATTCAGTTTTATCAGATAATTCGAACAATAACATTCGCTGTCTGTATCATTTCAGGGATCGTCTTTTCTGGAAATACATTCGCATCTAGTAATGTTTGAATGCCGCTTGTTAGACTCTCAGAACAAACCTTATTTTCCTGGCATTTTTCTTCGCATTGAAGAATGTCAGAACGGAACATCAATGAACCACCAAGCGGCGCTTCCTCGTGGCGTGCCGCATTTGCACGGTGACAGACCGCATTTGCACGGTGACAGACATCAAGCATCCAGCCAGCTGTAGTCTATCTCGTAGAGTCATATCGCTTTAAGGCTGATTTTGCTTTGCGTTATGCAGTCGAGACTCGAGATACTGTCATTGAATCATGTAAAAGTTATTCTAGACCGCTACCGAACGAGTTCTTATGCTCTCTGGGTCGTGTTCGAGGCGTGCGTGTGAGAGATGGAGTGCAATCGTGTTTGCACTATATGCACGATGCGCATAGAGGTTTCCGCCAAATAAATCTAGGGTACAGAGCTCATCTTCAACGTCCCTCGCCAGGTGAGCTACTGTCGTTCTCCAGAAGCTGATAGAAAATTCCACGGGCCGCTGCAGTGTGCTACATTTGTAGCTGCCGCCCAAGAAATGTGAGTCTGATCGCATCTTGTAGGACGAAAAGTGAAATTATGACCGATATTCTCAGCGTAACTCCCATTCGTAGCTGCGCAGTTATGAGTAGAATCCGCCATTCGCGATGAATTTTTTCATCTCAGCATAAGGAGATTGCGATATCGAGCCCCGCAATCCATGCATGTCGCCATCCGCGAGCAACGCGCACGCATCAGCTCGATATATATAGACATATAAGACGTATGGGCACCTTCCCGGTCATTCTATCTAATCTAATCTAATCTAGTTTGAATACAAGTTCTACTTGGCTGCATACGCGCATACAGATACCTACTCCGTATCTAGACCTCGTCAAACTCTCAGAACGCAAATTCTCAACAGAAAATAAGCGCTGTTATTCGTGCATGGAAGGAATGAAAATTGGCGCGCATTCGCCTCAGCAAGCGGCTACAAGCGGGTGCAGCCTGATCGTACATAAAACATACTGTAAGGTGACGGCGTCAATTCCGAAAGGGCGCTTTGGTTCAATCGGTCTTGTGTATCTGACTTGAATTTAATAAAAATGCCAGGCCTATGTAGAAGCTAGAACCCACCCAATCGCACATGCAACCCTAACTACCAACATCATGATCTTGCCGCATTAGAACTTACGCAGACTCACGCATGTGATAAAACTGGCGGCACTGGCCTATCAGTTAATTTCTTTGAGGAAATAATCCCACGTGTGAACGCCATCTCGCCCATGCAGCGTTTAAAGCGCTCCATATGTCCGTTTATACTTACAGCTGGTCGGGCGTTTCTGAAGGACGTGGGATGTAGAAGGGTGTAGTTCTTAAATATGTGTGATATTGAATGGAATGCCTGCACTCAAATCCATGTGGCCGTTTAACGCCAAGAGAGCAAGCCCGAGTGGTCAGAAGTCGGCGATTAGTTCTCCAGCGTGATGAAGAAATATGATAAGAAGTCTGTCTTACTCTGTGGTAGGTCTTACGCAACTAAACTCTAATCAATGAATTGAAAGAGTATGTAATGACATGCTTCACTGTTTACAATGGAGCGAAAGGCCTTCAAAGTTCAAACGTTGACAATCAGGAAGGACAGGAGAGAAGTCATCTGTCGCGGGAAGACCGTCGTGAACTATTTCTGGACTCTTTTTCCTCGTACTATTTTTAGATGATCCACCCTTCTCTCGGTCCCTGAACTTCCTGATGCAAAATTATCGCAAGAATAGAAACAACTATTAGCTGGCTCGGTACATAAGGCCTTAAGGTGCTGTAGCCCATTAAAATTTCCTATACGCAACCTTATTGTAAACGTTGATGATATCGATGACTCTGTTCCAGTTCTGGTGTAGTTCGGCCACCGGTCATCCTTATAGAAGAAAACTCACATGTCGAAAGGCTCGAGTTTCCACAAAGATCCCTTAGCTATGTCGCTTGGTTCACACAGAATGATATCATTTAGCCTTCCATTTCCTTGCTATGTGCATATCTTATCTTTCCCACATGATGAGAATGGCCACGTTTTGCGCATATGTAGTCACCACGTTGTATTAGACGCGTCTGCCAAGTGATCGAACTTCGACGAGTCCATCCTCGATACATTACTCTCAAACTTTTGTTGAATCTTTAAGGGAAGTGTAGGGAAGTATCTGGCGTATATCATCATTTTCCTGCCGTAGAGCGTGCATTAAGATCATTGCAGCACCTCATTTGCGTGGTTGATTTCAACTTTTCCTTCAGCACTGCGCACGAAGCGGAACGGAGTACTTACGGTACTTTTACGGTGTCACTTTTAAGCCTGTGTGAAACGTCTGCACTACATACCATATTTTCTCTCGCATCGGGAAAGATCTGAAGAAATGTAGGGCGCTTCGTATTTTCACTGTTCCCACTGCGTTCGAAGAGCATGGAAGATCGGCTGTGATTGGCAAATTCATTTGCGTGGATATTCAAAGCACCTTCCTTCTGCGATCCGCTGCAAATCATATAAAGAGCATGAAATATTGGAGAATACGACATCCCTCGTCCTCTACGTTTTCACCGTCATGTCTTCTAACGACGTCGACTTAGAGAAAAAGATCACCCATGAGACGACCGGTAGGCGTGTTCGCTCTGAAGAAATTTATAGCTCCCTAATTTACCATTGGCCTTGGCAAATAGTGTCCGCTACACAGTCGGTGTCGTCTTCTGAGCCGAGTCTGCTCAAGCCCAGACCATTTGAGCTGAAGCCTGACCGTGACGCGCTTCCGGAGAAGACAGGGACAAAGGTTACTCGCTGGTTACGCTGTGAGCATGAAATTATATTTCCCTACTATTGAACTCTGAAACTGACCAACGTTTCAATTAAGTCAACTTTCTCTCCACGTACCGCAAAATATTCACGGTCATCTTCACCGCGAATATGGCGACTTTTGTGGGATTCGTTATCAAGGAGAAGGGGACACCGAAGATTACCGACGTTGCAAACGCGGCGTCTGCCAACCTCATGGCCGCCATCCTCTTCAGACAAGAGAACTTCGTTAACTTGTTATACGAAATCGCAGTCAGCGTTCCTCATTCGGTCCCATTATCCATCCGTCGGAGGCTGGCGAAGGTTTTCCATTACGGCGGCGCTCACAGCGGTAGCGGGTCATCTGCAGTTGCCTGGTTTATCTTATATGTCGTCCTCGCCACCAAGGATTATGTCGACAAACCAACAATCGACAACCGGAATAATCTCATCCTGTCCTACGTCATCATTACTATGTTCTCTCTGATCATTGCCTCCGCCTATCCTCGATTCCGCATTCTGTTCCACGACTACTTCGAAGCAGGGCATCGGTATGCCGGCTGGATCACCCTCATCACCTTCTGGGTTCACAATGGACTAGTATCGCTATACAACGCGCGCGAAGAAGGAATTCCGACTGGGCTGTATTTCGCCAAGTCCCCTAACTTCTGGTTCTTCTGTGTCTCCACTAGCTGCACCCTTCTCTCCTGGTCCCGACTGCGCCGTTACGATGTCTTCCCGGAAATTCTCTCCGACCATGCAATCCGTCTACACTTCAAGTACAGGGCAATGCAGCCCTTTTACGGTCTCAAAATCTCGACCAAGCCGCTCCTCGAATGGCACGCATTCGCGACTATCCCCGACGAGGACGAAAACGGCAAGATCAACGGATTCTCCGTGGTGGTCTCGAATGCCGGTGACTGGACTCGCCAGATGATCAACAGCCCATCCCAAAAACTTTGGATTCGCGGCTACCCCCTTCACGGCCTCCTCTATACCTCACGTTTGTTCAAGCGAATCGTCGTTGTCGCAACCGGGTCTGGAATTGGACCCTGCCTGTCGCTCCTTTACGCCAACGTCACGCCCCGTCGCGTCTTATGGTCCACACCCCACCCCGAGACGACGTACGGCCCCAAAATCATGAACGCAGTCCTCAAAGCAGATCGTGATGCCATCGTATGGAACACGCGAACATTGGGGCGTCCCGACATGGTTGCTCTCACGTACCAGCTGGTTTTGGAATCTAACGCCGAAGCAGTTTTCATTATCTCGAATCCAAAAGTGACGAAGAAAGTTGTCTATGGCATGGAGACCAGAGGGATCCCGGCATATGGTGCGATCTTCGATTCATAGATGTACTCAATTCCATTCCACCAATTTCCCCGTTTAGAGATTAGAGTTGATTTAGACTTCCATGTATTCATTATTCTGCTTTTTAGACGGATGGTAGGGCCCGGTATTAGAGCCGTGAACTCCAGTCGATGTACGAAACATGTAAAATAAATCCCACATACGTCTTCTTGCTATACATACTTTCTTCGCAGTTCAACTTTTGACGTGGAAAAGAGGCATTGGGAGATCATTACGGGGCGCTTATTCAAGTAAACCTTTGCCGCTTGGCGTAAAAGAGCGTAAAAGTAAAAGCTCCGGCACTCGGGTCTCGGTTATGCGAACGCAGATCAAAAATTACTGCGTATGTATTGCAAGGCTCAAGTGGAATAAGTAGAGACCTCTATTTAGGGTCTACACTGCGCAGCACCGTCATCCTCATGGTACATGATATAGGGAAGCTGCTGCACATGTGCTAGTGGAATAACACAGCTTAAGATATCGAGTGGAGCAGACTGGAGCAAAGACATCCCATATGGGAGACTGTACCGGTACGTCTTGAGATTGAAAGACCGCGGTAACCTCTCATATCTCAGACGTCACCGACATTCGGCCCCTTCAGATATTAGCACTGAGGTCGTTCAGCTATCGAGCTCGGCTCATAACACATACGATATTCATGCTCCCGTGAAAAACGAGAGCCGTGACTCGTGAGGTCCCTAAGGTACGACCGAGGCGGGCTTGCCACTCTTATTTGAATGTAGCATATGTGTAAAAGCTTATATGGCTTCCATTTCGAATAGGCAGATGGGGGGACCTAGGGCCGACGTCTAACCAGCCCATTAGGGTATACCTGTCCAATAATGCGCGTTCACGTAGAGAATGGTCATCGGGCTATGTACGACGAACCTTAGGTCATGAAACATCCATGGGTCGAGCGTTCTTCGACATCTTGGAGTCGGGACGCGAAGGAGTCGTTTTGAAAGTGTTGCCGGAAGTATGACCCAAATGCTCACTCTTTGGATAGTAGCCGCGCCCGCTGGATCTAAACTGTAGAAAACTAAAGAGTCGGTTTAGGACGCGATTATGGTGCAACAGGCGTAAACACCGCTACTTTTGTACAACGAAAATAGAGGGCGCAAAATTTCCCCTTTTTCTTATCGGCTTGGTAAAAAGACTCCTTTTGATATTCCGAACAAAATGTCCAAGCCGATTTTTAATCAGATCAAAACTGACGGAGTTATTTATTTTCCGTTCCAGCGATTTGGCATGCTACGTCATATACACCATATATGGTAGTTTACATAATCAAATGATCTAATCAAATCTAATCAAATGTGGCTGCCACTCGTTCCGGAACGCGGCGATGGGAGCTGTACTCACTGGGTGCAAAACCAGATAAATAACATATCTTTATTTGATTTTTATTTGATCGTTTATTCGAAATACACTTCAAATAAC
>JAEKIV010000368.1:0-32780 GCA_016801325.1 Hypholoma fasciculare
GCGATAATGCCTGAAAGGAGAATAAACGGTAAAGTGACAAATAAAGAATACGTACAGTACGTGCAGTGAGTCTACTCCAACAAGTGGGTCAATCCACTAGACAATTGTTTCTACGTCGATTTGGACCCGGCTATATCCGGGTTGTTTTGACCGGGATCAAAGACTGAAAGGTATCTGGCAGAGGACTATATGGACTTTGTTCAGAAAAACATTACCATGTTTTAAATTCGACACATTTCCTTCCTTCAGAGTCCAGACTGAATGAGGATCACTAGGGCATAGCCCAGCGCCTCACCCAAGCCTCACCGCGAATTTGTGTACACTGAATCCAATTTTTGACATTCCACCATCTGTTAAACACCAAATATTTCCCTTCAAATGCACTTGCATCTCCGTCCATCCTCGCACCAAGAGTTGCCGGTGTAAGTCCCTGGAATGTGGGTAACCACTCCGCCAACGCAGTGATGCGTGGTTGCGCAAACAAGGTTGTAGTTGTGGTTTACGCAGGAGAGGGTACCAGTGCGGCGACTATAGGAGAGTGGTCAAGAACCGCAACAGAATCAAAAAGAAAGTACAGCACTTACAACAAGCTCTCAGCAGCATCATCATACGATGCACTAGTGGAAAGAGAAAAAGGACGACGTAAGAACCAATGGATGAACACAGAAAGATAGCCTTACGGGTACGCGGAAACAACAGAGACAAGAGCAATAGTGGAAAGGATAATGGACTTGATCTGCATTTTGACGAGAGGGGAGTGAAAGGATATAGACTGCAGATTCATTAGTCCATCGGAAACGGTACTTGGGAGAAGTGACTACAACTTACAAGTGACCGGCACTGTTCAATAGTTGTCTGGATGTGTAGAGAGGAAGCGCAGCTTGGGGTTTGTCGGTGAGACGCTGCCCTTCTTATACTCAGGCAACCAACTCTTAGTCAAGAGTCTGGCAGAAGAAAAACCCGGATAGCTCCCCATGGAGCGAACATCTCCAGTCTAGACAAAAGCAGCCTTTTGGAAATCAGACTCGCAAGGATTAGCCGATGCTTCGCTAGGATTTCAGGAGATTTCAGACCGAAAATTGAAATTGTTTTCCTTCCAGCCCCTGGCGACCACGTCTCCTGAACAAAGATATCGGATCAGGCTCAAGAAAGTATCCCCGATTCTCTCTTTGGACTCGAAAATAAGACTTGATACGTCCGCCATGGCCGAGTGTGTATTTTCAACGCCTATAACCTTGGTCCTAGAAATTATTTCGGAACTGAGTTCCATATGTAAGTATCTTTGAGCATTGAGTTCGCATGTTCGGAACACTTCCGCCAGATGCAGGCGCACCTGAGAACCTGAAGGCTGAGATAGTCATCGATATATCCAATAGTACAGCGATCCGTACTTGCGAGGCAGACATTCTTTCAATTGCAAGCGGCCAATCTCACAATTCTGTAGGAAATGCTGTTATTTTGTTGCTCAATCTTACTCACACAATTCAGAGTACGACTGAGTTTATTCCATGGATTGAGGCGAGGTAATTCGAAGATGAGTATCAAGAGTTATCGTGTTGCGATTACGAATGGGAATTCCGCGAAATGAATGAAGCATTTGTGCTAGCGTCCTTCGTCGTCGATGATAGCAGGAATATAGAACGTGAGCACTCCTCCCGCATCTGCTACGTCTCCAATATAAACGTAGAGAATCAGGCAGTGATGCTGACACAGACCTAAACCGTCGTGAGTAATTCTCATACGCCGATATACATATTCGTAGAACTCACAAGCAATTGTGGTAGTGGACACGACATGGCTGTTCAAGAATTTGAGGAAGCTGCGTGTCGAGATACAGACAGTATACATGGCATCTTTATCTTCCGGCTCTTCGTCTTCAGCTTGGTCCTGGGCTGTATTCTGTGTCAGTTACGAGGAAACAGGGAAGGACACAGACGTGCTTTTGGGGTTCTGGCAGTCCTTCCACTCCGTCTCGACGAACACGCTTTCGTTGCGGATTGCCATAACCAGACGCTTGTTGTTGTTCGCCCGTACGGCGAGAACGTCGGACATCGGCCGCAGCCGTTCGACAATTATCCGCAGCTTGTGAAGAGCAGGAAGGAGGATATGCAACTGTAATTTTCAGAACCTATGTCAGGCCTCAAAGTTTGCTTGATGCGAGAAAGGGAGATACATCAGGCTCAGGACACAGTGGCTCGGCCAGCTTTGCGACGTCCGCCGGTTTCATGACTTCTATTTTCACGTCCTGGGCGACACGAATCTTGTGCCCCACGCGCGACAGGCCAAGGATCTCAAACGAGAGCAGAGCCTGGTCATTCTTCTTGGCGAGCTTCATAATGATCTCTTCTACATCGAAGGCTGATCCAGCCGTCGGCGTCGCAGATCGCAGAGCACCGAGCAGAGCCTCAGAGGTGAGTTCCATCGTGATTTCATTGTTGGCATTCGATTGGATGCGGTAGTCGGTGAACAGCGAGGCTACTTTGATTTGTCTGAGAAAGGGCACAAAGCTGGTTTTCAACATGAACGGAATACGAATAGCCAAGGTACACGCACGACCAGACCTGTACGCCCCCTTCATTGGCTTCGTTGTTGCAGATTATGTGCATGTTCGTCTCGGTGAACTTGATGATACATTTTTTCTGGAGCTTCTCTATTGCTTGGACGACGCCTAGAAACAAACAGAGGACATATAGAACCTTTCGAGGCAGCACCATGATCTTACTGACGAAAAAAAGTTGAGACGTTGGCAATGGATGCGCGAAATCGCATGGACGAAGTTCGAACGGCGTTTTCGATTAGTGCTATTCCTCGCTTTTGAACCGAAGATGGTACAACCGATTATGGATCTGAATTAAAAGTGTTTTCTACTTGAGAGTATAGTCCGTGCTGCAGACCGCAGTGAGCGCTGGTAGGGGAGCAAGCTGAGGATCGACAAGTTCGAACCGACGCGCTGGACGCGTCGCGTCGGAGCCAATAGCTTAATCTGTGGTAATTACATAAACAATTAGACTAAACTGGACAAATTGACAGAAATCTTGCAGAAATCATTTGGTGGTCGGAAATGCTTGAATACTACCCCGAAGCTCACAACTGTCAACCACACAGGAGCCCTTAGAAATGTATTCCGAAAATATGTATCACCACGTTTCAAATCTTCAGGTATTCACTAGCGGGCGAAAAGATTTAAATCACAGGCAGTGACAGTTCGCCGCTTCCAGATCTCTATCTTTTGATAAACCTTCTTTATTTACTTCGCCGATTCCAGAACATGCATTGGAGCCTCGTTGATCACACCAGGGAAGACCAGGGAGTGTCTCTGAATTTGAGATGATGGAGGCAGATATATCCGACGCGATTATTTTCACGGCCGATGTACCGCAAAGGGAATATGAATAGTAAAACCATGCTTTCTCTAAAAAAACATACAGTGAGCACGTTTATTGTTCATATAGTCAGTAGAAGTAGTTCATACCAATGTAGTTGTACGTGAATGACCGTGATCGACACGAACGCCCGAGTTTATCCCCAGGTATCAAGTAAGATTCATTAGACATCCAGGAAATCGGGATCATCTTCGACCAGAAGATCTAGGAGCTTGAAGAAAGATGCAGCAGGGAACCCTACGACATTGTTATAATCGCCCTCGATTTTTCGAACAAGAAGTCCCCCCAGGCCCTAGACGATATAAATTAGCAAAAACGATAAGACATAGTGAATGGAATCGCACTTGAATGGCGAAACCACCCGCTCGATCGATCCCTTCACCACTTTCCACGTATGCCTCGACTACATGCTTGGGGTTGTCCGCAAAGTAAACCAGAGTACGTTCGTCTATCGACCTGAAAAACGGAAATCAGGATTCCATTTAAATGAGGCGTAGCGCAACATACTGGATATTGTATCCTGGAGCCGTGATTATTGGATATACTATGGTAGGTCATAAATCACTTTTACAATGATCATATTGTCGATTTTCACTAACCGACCACGAGTCCCGTAACCACCTCGCATACATTACCGTTCATATCCATTAGCATGCGAAGATTATCTTCCTTAGAGGAAGGCTTCTCAAGCAACTCTTGATTTGCAACCGGTAGCAGGGAGTATGAGGTATCAGAGGTGATTTGCTGTGGATGTGTCAGTACCACGGTATCAGCTACATGATAAACACAAGAATGTTAGATGATTGGTGGTAACTAGTTCAATCGCAGAACAACCTGCTATGACAAGGTCGGGAGCTTGGTCTGGGTTCTCAGCCTTCGTGATAGGTGTGTTTACATCAGATTTCACCGATGAAGAGCCATTGCGTACCACTAGCCTTTCGTACACCTCAACAGCTTTATGCGTAGCAGTTGCGACGGGGTATTCATGCGGCTCCGCAAACTCGCTGATAACCAGATCCTCTTTGAATGTAGACGGCACAATATCCGGTGCGATACCCTGTCATGAGCGTAGATATGGGAGTTTCCAGAAAAGTTACATTGTTTGGTGAGTCCTATCAGCAAATTCCGCGGTTTGGGACAACTAAGACGCACAAAAGTGCGGAGGATTTCCTTTCTTCTTGGGCTGTTGGACGCGAGTACGATACGTTTGTCTTTGAGCTTTTCAATAGCTGGCACGCGGAGAGCATGTGGCAAAATGTGTTTTGACATAATATGAGAGAGGATATGGCAAACAATGAAGGAGGTTTGAAGGAGGTCGATAAAGAAGGCTAGCTGACGTCGCGTCGACCGTTGGACTCGCCGTTGACGGTTGCGGGCTCGCGTAACGCCGGATGATATCATGATTTGTAAAGCGTGTGATGTATGTACAGATTTGGCAACTTTTGAAAGGCAGCGGCACTATTTAAGTCGGCCCCAGTCAGCCTTACACACCGTTGCGCGCACCCACAAGCACTACCTCAGGGTCAATGAACTTATAAATAAGAAAAAGTGTTCTGTTTCGTGGATGCTTGGAAATTTCTGAGACTAACAGCCGACTAGAACTCTGAGGCGAAGCCATCATACCTGTTGGTCTTGAGATGGATATATTGCCGTGAATTGTTCTGGCTGGCTTGAGACACCTTTTTGAAATTCTAAGTTTGCATCTTCGCGTGATATCAAATCTTCTTGAAATTTTACCGGCTCTTTTTGAAGTTCTTCGAGCGTGATTTATGAATCTGCTGATTTTGATTGATGCCAAACCGAACAGACCAGAAATGGCAGGCCGAGCGTTCAGATTTGTATCATCGACCAGCTGATTAGTTACCTTGTGCACCGCAAGATGCTACTATAGCAATCATGGGTAAGTAGAACCGGCGTGAACTGTCCAATATATCCCCCATTCTTGGCGCCGTGGAAGCGGCCGTCTAAGACGGGAAAACCGTTACCATTTGGGGAAGTTAATGCGCCACATTGGACAAGGTCGGGAGCGCAAGGTACCCAAGGCTGACCTCGTGGGATCGGGCGGCATATGTTTTCTCTCCAGTTCAGGAATACAGTGGCGTTCGAGTCTGATGCCAAAAATACGCCGGCTCATTAAGCATGGTATTTTACGATGCGATCCAAGGATTGTGGGCTGAGCCATGCGCGGGCCGGTTCACAAGCATTTCGTCTTCCTGATTTCTACATGACTATCATCTACCATATTCCCGAAGGGATTGTTGAGCAAAGATTAGATTGCACAGTTCTCGCGTCGGTTCCTGAACGTAACATCGATTTTTGGCTCAAGACGCAATGGGCTTGTCTGGTCCCCATGTCACTGTCAGCAACTAGGTGCCTCCATATACCTGCTTCATCTCATTACTATCATATTTTTATCTCTTTTCCCGATTTCGAATTAATACCCATGCGTGAGTTTTCGTCTCGTGAATGATCACCACCTTACATGGGTTTCCAATGATCTGTTCATTTCACATGTATTCTAGGGGCAAGCAGAAGCCGACAGAAGGCATCCCGAGGCCATGGTATCTCTCTCGGGCCGTAGTTAGATGTGTTCTCTTGCGTCAGGCAAAACGTCATTCCATTGAGTTGGGAAGCAAAAATGGGCATATGAGCTAGGATGGCTCTCACAGATCCTGTTCGCTTTGTCGGTAAGTTTCGGACCCTCCTTTAAAACGCCCCGCCCAAGAATTCGTCTCCGGGATAACTTTAGCATTGTCAGCTATGATAGCTGGACATTCTGATTTGAGCAAACTATAAATACCCTTTCAAGCCCTAGGAGGCTAGCCTCCCTGGCGTGCGTGAAATGGCATACAGCTTCCTTTCACATAAATTGCGTAAACGTTGAGCTGCACCGGAAAAATAGTTGACTCTGGTCGCAATCTGGTCCTCGAGAAAATTTCTGATCTCCTCACGCAGCAGTGTGAGTCGGTTGCTGTTTTACCACTTATCATGATAAGTACGGGGCCGCTGCTTGTAGCCAAGATGTAGGGTTGTCGATCGAGGGGAGCTTTCAGGGTCTCCTATGGGATATGTCTCCTGCCTTCACCTGGGGTAAGTACATGTGCGGCGAAGGTATTGTGTTGTGGCATCGGCACCGAATGCTACGTCAAGCCGGAGAAAGAGCTGTGAAAAATTGGCAGCCGTACACTCCAGACAAAACAGGCATAATTTTCTCATCTGTCTTCCCCTCTTCCGTGCTCGGCATTGGATCTAACAATACATTAGCACATAAGAAAATACACAGCGGCTTGTTTAAATCCACGATGTTTCGGACAAGTGATCGCGATAGTCTAAAAGAAAGCACTTGCTATAAGTGCAACGTACTATAGCAAATAGAGGAAGAGATAATTACATGCACTGAACGAGAACCATAAGTGTCGTTCATCCGCATTCATTTTTAATGGCCTGCCTCAACATGACGTTGAAGCCGTTGTATTGGTGCCGGTAAGGAACAGCAGAGAGCAGCGAACTTTTCCAGGCTTTGCTACATGACAGAGAAACGGCCTTCAGCGTGGATCCCAGAGACTACAACGTGTGCCAAGCTGGTCTCGGAGACCGTCCAGGAGTGCCATTCCCGGCGGCAGAGCGGAGGTTTCGTTATTGTTATTTTTGCGGATGACAGATACGTGCCAGGTAAGGGGCAATCTCCATGATTCTCCATGCGACCCAACGCGACGGCGGCCTTGGATCTCTCATGGAAAGACATGCGACCACCACCGGGTAATGAGCTAATTGAATAAAGCAGCGGGAGCCGCCTTGACAGCTGTGAAAGGCTTTCAAAGATTACATATGTACATGCTCGGTCCAGTGAGCATACGAAGGAGAAACCTGGATAAACGCGGTGAGCCGTTGACAGGGATCTGATATTCAAGGTCGTCACAGGATGTAAGGGTGGAACATTGCCGAAGAGAAGTTTGAATGTGCCGAGGTCGAAAGACTTGAGAAAGGCATGGTTATGATTCTGGAATGTCATGATAAGTTACGTATAAAGGATTGCATATCAAACCGAAATATAAAACATGGCAGGGAGTGAGTATTCAACGTCAGGAGGGCATATATTTGTGAGTAGCTGGAACTTTCGAAGAGAACCACCGAGTAATCCGAGGACTGGTATGGAGATTAGCATTGGCAAGCTTCGATCAACTAACACCACGCACACTTTAACATTTGCACAATTTCTTGTGTCTCGGCCAATCCAATTTCTGACACGCGCGCACTGCTGGGCTGCAGTATTTGGCAATTTTGCATCTACTGCAACTCAGCAGTTTTTCCTCGTCGCGCCCGCAGAGGGAGCAACACGAAGGCCCAGCCGCCTTTCTCCGAGCGTCTTCCTTCTGAACGGCAGCAGCAAGTGGCGGGAAGCGCGAGACCAGAGCACGAGCTGCCATGCCATCCCCATCCGCGATATCGACGCTCCCGCCGTGGGTAAGAAACCATTCAAGCGCCGCTGTCGCCCTCCTGAGGATCTCTGGCTCGTTGCCGTACACCATCACAATCTCATGTGCCACGGTGGCGCCAAAACGGTTCCTGGAGTTGACATCTCCACCAGCATTGTGGAGGATCTGCGCATATTCAAGATCGAAGCTAGGCTTGGTTGAAAAGCAGTGAGAGAGTGCCGTGGTGCCCGAAAGGTCCTTGCCGTCAACTGGCACTTTCGCTTCGATGAAAAATTCAGCAAAAGCATGGTATTTCAGGCGGTGGTCCGGAAAGATCTGAGAAAATAGACCCAGGAGGTTGTATATGGGGACTTCTGTCGGGCCCCACCGCAAGCCGTAGAGATCACTTGCCACACCTTTGAGGGCAGCTTCGAATTCCAACCCGTTATCCATCAGCCGTTTGACCCGTTCGCTGTGATTTGTTATAACGGAATGCAAATTTCCTCTCATAAGAAGATTGCCAAATGTGTCGAGGTCGCGATTCGGTTCCATTCTGTTACTAACGGTGCAATATAATCGAAGGCGGTTCGCCTCTTGTCCTTTCAAAATATCTTTTGACTTCTTCAGGTCTTCAATATTCCTGGGACGCCAGTAAGTGGCGCTTTTACAGAGGAAAGGCTAGAAAGACACTGACCTTCCCTGCCCGTTGTCCAGTAGCTTGGCAAATTGAGCAGCCTGCTTTGTGTACGTCTTGGAATCGGTGAAGCTCATGTTGATCCCGTCTGTTATATGAGTTGGATTTCAAATATCCGACGAATGCCAGAGGATTCAGCGTTCAGATCAAGGAACGAAATAAACAAGAAATAAAAGCAAACCAAAGAGCAACTTGAACTTGAACCAGAAACTTGTGACGAAATTGGACGCGTTCTTGGAATTTTACACGTGACCGTATGCCCTCTGGGTCCCGGTCCGACTCCGGCTAAAGCGCTCAAGCTCATGAACTGCAACTCAAGCGAAACTCCTGCATCAAACGCAATTCGACATTAATATCTTGCTGGAGGTCATCGTTTGGCTCTTAAATTGATCTAGATACATGAGTTGCATGATATTTCTTCATCTGTGAATAAAGTTGTCGAAAAGTTTGCAAAAGTTGTCCAGAGATTGTCCAGAGAAGACAAAGAGAAGATGTCTTCGTCGTATTTAGCACTACCTCGACTTCGAACTGTATTCACTTTTTCTTATTTTGCTTGGTAAAAAACGCGGTCAAAGTGAGCTGGTTTTGAGCTGACATCAGAAATTAATTGGGGACCTTCCTCAAATAATGATCAGCTCAAAACTATATACTTATCATGAAGATCATTAATAATGAGCTAAGATGAAGACAAGCTGGCGTTAATATTTCGGTACGCGAACGCATTAATCTCGTCGTGGGAGAGATCCGTGTATTTGGGAATAATGATACTGCTATATATCTCTGTCCAATGGTGAATCGAAGATGACAAAAACCAGGAACTTATGACATGTAAAGCGGCTTCGCAGGGCCCGACAGTGAACTTCGCAGTGGAGACAAGCGGGCCGCTACAATTTTGGAATTTGATCATAGGGATCGTCCAACCGGTCTAAGGTAAATAAAAGAGTAGACCTACATATATTACAATCCAAGAGAAGAAAGAGAATTAAGCAATCAACTCCGCGAACTCGCCGTTATCCACCATCTCTTGAACAATGTCCAGGCCGCCGACAAGTTCACCCTTGACAATAAGCTGTGGGAATGTGGGCCAGTCGTTCAGGACTTTCAGGCCTAAAAAGGTGTCAGATCTCAAACTCCATGCCGGTCCGGGCAGAATACGCACCTTGCCGCACACTCTCATCTGTGAGGATATCGAAGGTTGTGAACTCAACACCCTTTTCCTTCAGCAACGCCGATATTTTGCGCGAAAAACCACAACGAGGAGCTTCTGGTGAACCCTTCATGAACAGCACAACTTTGCTTTGGTTCATTAACTTGCGGAGTCGATCGTTCACTTGTTCTGTAGATTCTTCTTTTTCGCCGAGCCCGGAAGGAACCACTGTAGATGCCTTTGCGGGCAGGTTATCCGTCCGCGAAAGAGGGTTGTACAAGGGAGTCATCGCGTGCTTTGCCACTGCCTGCGTCAACCCGGCAGCATCTGCACCGGATAAGCGATCAAGAAGGGTGTGTCCCTGGTGAAATTTAGTAGTAGTCTTCATTGCACAGCGAAATTTTACACACCCTGAGAATCACGAACGATGGGACCGCTTCTATGTCGAAGGACTCCGAGATATCTGCCTGCTCCTCTGCTTCAACCTATCGCGTAGATTCTTAGAGCGTATCTGAAGTTTTGTAACTTGTATGACCATACCTGTAGGAACAGAGCTGCAGGGTACTTGTTCGACAGCTCTTTCACGACGTCGTTCATTTGTTTGCATGGCTCTGCCCACGGAGCCCAGAAATTGATCACGGATACTTGGTTGAGGTCTTTGGACAACACCTCTTGAAAGTGAGTCGGCGAGGTAATATCGACATAGTTCGGGCTCGCCATCGTGCACAAGGAAGAAAAATCGAAGCGTCCTGCTGAGCGTAATGACGAGAAGCGGTGGCTGAATGGTTAGTAAGACTTATCGGATAAGATGGCGTTATTCGGATCTAGCCGAGCTCTATTTTAAAACTCGACGACGGTGATTTGTCCACAACTCATCTCTTCACAAATCAAAACCAATAATAATGAGGGTCTCGGGTTTCATCGCTGTTGCACATTGCACTGCTCTTTATTCGTATCAGTAACCCTCATCCAATGACCAAATTTCGCTTCAAACCCAACCGGCGGGAACAGAGGCGTTATAAACTGCCATCCAGCGCCAGTCCAGCTGCTGTCAAAGACTGTCCCGGAGAGTTCATACATCAAGGCAAGCAAGTTCTCTTCTTTTGTCCACTTTCCAAGGAAAATCTTATTTGAGTGCGACTTGTCAAGCTCACAAGGCCTTATTCCAAAAGGGATTTCTAATATTGCGCAGGTAGATCAGCCTCAAGGCCAATCAACCGACTACACTTTTTGAGTCGAATCAACTCAAGGTGAGCCGTGCCTCAGCAAAGATGTGTCGTTTATTTTCGGGAAACTGACGCAGTATCAGGAAACCGTAATTGAGAGATGACAGTTACTCAAAATCGAACTCTGCCTGTGGAATTGCACGACATGATACTAACCACTCTGCTGAATTTGGATGGGAAATCAGCAAGACCGTTGTCCACTGTGTGTCAACATTGGCGCATGCGACTCTACAAAAGCATTTTCACATACATCTACTTGGATCAATCCTCCGCCATTTCCTTCTCTCGCCTGCTTGCCTGCTCTTTTTCTCGTTCAGCAATCCTGCCAGCTGTGCGTACTCTTCACTTGAACGCGAACAGCCGGAGACCTTGGTCAGAAACGGGTTTAATATCAATAAAACATCTCCTTGTTCAATTCGCCCAGACAACAAACATAAATACGCTCGTATTATCGGACGTTGGCGGCATAGGAGGTTCCCCACTCGATTTCTCAAGTTTGTCGCTCCCATTCTTTCGCTCTGTCGGCACCGTGAAGCTCTGTCGCGTCATTTTCAAGGAACCATCCGGTTTCAAGGAATTCTTTAAGCAGTTCCCAGCGCTAAAGCACGCGGAATTTATTGACGTTCTCTGCCCCTGGTCCAACGCGCACTGGACCAAACTACCACCAGGAGAGTTCACGCTTAAGCTGGTCGTACATAGCGTATCTTCGCACCGAACCAGTATCCGATGGACTTTAACTGACTCGATCTCCACTATCGATGTGGACGACTTATGCGGCCTTGGCCAATTGACCACGGCTGACATGCCAGCCCTTCTGCGACAGATTGGCCCTGTCCTACGGGAATTGGACGTCGACTTTCAGCCTGAACAAATGCACGGTCAATACCTTCTTCCTTCTCTTTTTACTCATTGCCAAACTTACCTGTCATTCCTGTTTGGAGCAGACCTCTTCCTCGATAGTGTCGTGAACGCTATAGACCTCTCTACCGCACGCTCTCTGCGCCACATACGACTCGGCTCGTCGACACACGTACTATCGTGCATGCACTGGGTGCCCAACGTGCTGTGCGGTCTACCCGCGGCGAGCAGCCCTAGCTTGAAGGTCCTTGCCATTCGCTTCGCGTCCTCGCGCCAATTCCACCTCGACCGGCCCTTCCTGCGGTTCCTCACTCGGTGCCTCTGTAAACGGCAGTATAGCGCCGTTCGCAAGATCCATTTCATCGCGCATCACGACGGACCGTTTGATCAATGCATCGAGCGCGCTATCACACAGTCGATCCAGGCTGAGCTTCCTCACTATCACAAGCAGGGCCTTGTCAGGATTACCTTTCGGCCGCGCGAGAGTCGCTCATAGCGTTTGCACTTGGGTGTTGGGGAATCTTCTGAATCCCGCGTTCACGCTAAAACTTGAAGTTGTGACCAATAATAATTATAGACTCCATAGCATACATAGTCGATCTTTAGTCGATCTTGGTATCAGAATTCTGAACAGGCGTTTTCGAGCTTGTTCGTCGTTAAGCAACTCAGGTCTGAGAATACCTTGACGCCCCTTGATACCAGCTGACGGCCTCCTTCAGTTCTCGTGGACTATATCAGGCATGCGTGTTCAATGTGTATTGAGTCTCAAGTCACAGACGGAATTGCGAACTTTACAGCATTTCATAGCTCAGCATACGGTGTTGTCATGCAGCATGCTCGGGCATTACTGGTTTCCATGTACTACTGTACCTGTATAGTACCGAACGTGGCTTATTTGAAGATTCCAATTCCAATTGCATGTATGACCATTGGTGCGAAAATCTCCATGTAGTCCTAAAAACTTCGTTTCGGTACCGCAGAATTGAATGTGTGTGCTTTTCTCGTGGCTTTATTGAGGCGCGCCGCGGCAGGGTTTTGTGCCCCTGGCGGCGCCCATGAAGCGCGCTGCGCGCACGCCAGCCTGCAGCATACAACATAGAATATACGCATACAATTAATTATACGGTTGTACACCAAATACAACAATAGAAAATCGGAGAAGGCTATTCGTCTCTCAGATTTCAAACTAACTCCCCACATGGTATGTACTCGCTGCCTTGCTCGACACATATCGCGTAAAAGTAAGAGCATCATGCGGCGCCCGGCGACCCGCTCGCGTTGCTGATCATATTACATTTCCAACTTCTATAATCGAACCGTACAGATTCCAGAAAGAATAATTCAAAATATTTGAGAGCAACAAGGAGGAACAATTAAGTACGCGGTGTTACATGTCAGCATGTATACAATTAGTAGGAAGTAATTTGAGAGGTACTATGCCTCGCGACTGCCAGAGTTCATGGAACACTCTATGTCTGATTTCCTTAGCCCTTAGACCGGTTTCCATTTATCATCGCTCCTCGGTCATTTTCGAGATTCAACAGCGGCAATTGATTCCCAGTAGCCAAAATTCCAGGATTCCTCAACAGATAATCTGGGGCACCGGAGGGAATACTCGCTCCATTAATTAATACCGATACCGCAAAATTAAGGGGAACCTAGCAGGTGGTCGTTTGGTAAGGCGCGCTGCAAGCGCACTGCTCATCCAAATGTCCGCGGATAAAATCGACTCCGACAAGTCGCCGTTCAAAACGGTTTATCTGGAAGTGTATGGGCGCGTAAATGCGCAGCAGTGCTGATAAGCAATGTCATAGCCGAGCAGTCCAGAGTGCTCACATTAGGAAGGCTGCCCGGCGCTTAGCACATGCACTACTGGCATAAAAATCTATTAGGTTATATAAGTGGACCAGGCTTACGGCCGTCGCTCGAGAATATAGTGTTTATGTATAACGATTGAGTCGACAATTATGGCCAGGCTGAATAGCCGCTTAGAAAAAAAACAGAAGTTAGTTATGACCGATTCTCTAGACAAAGGTCACCGAAAGATAATGATCGCTATCGTAGATCTTGAGTTTAAGAGGAAGATTCAGGGCTTTGGGGACAGAGCATTTTGAGGGAACTTCCATTATGTATCCCCGCTTGGGACTCACACCCCGTTGAACCTCTGCCTGGAGCATTTGGCCACGGTCTGTCATTATGTTCGAGCAAGCGCCACATCTCAATTATTCGGCAGTGTATCGTTGTCGTAATTTTCCTGCCACGGAATTCGCATAGTACATAGTCACCCCATTGAGGTTCAAAAACGTCTGTTGTAAACAACAGGGTCTACCTTTCCTCACCTCAGGCGTCGTGCTGTTACCATGTACCGAAAGAAATTCCCCGTGGTTGAACACTCCATGAGGTCAATTGAGATTATACCGCGACCAGGTCCTCATTTGAATGTCGATCGTTATCTGTCAAGGCTCATTGATATGCCTCGACAAACACATTTCACGAGAAGAGAACGTAGTTGAGTGATCCGCTACTTAAGGGTAGAAACGTGACCCATGTTCGTATTCTGGAAAATCGCTATAGAACTCACGACAGAGACGTTTGTAAATGGTGTGTCCAACACATGAAAACGGGTATTACTGAATAGCAGGGGCATTCTGGCACCAGGCTTTGGGGCCAATCAATGTGACATGGTGCCCTAGGCGCAGTCAATCTGCGTCGTCATCAAATGAGGATACATGCTGGATGACTCATGATATCGATCACTGGTGGGTAGAAAGCCAGTCAGAGACCCGCTCCAATAATTCATCTTTCTTTCCAAGTGTGGATTGTCCTTTCGATTTCAAGAATTCCTGTGAGAAAAGAAGGAAGGAACCTGTAAAAAATACTTATGCACGGCCTCACGATTGAGACGTACCTTCAATTGATCAACGCGTAACTAGGCATCGACGAAATATTAGCATCGAGTCAATCAGATGCCAAAAAGCACGTACCTTGGCAAGAGTGCCATTGGCGTGTTTGCTCTTGATCTCGGCCTCATCAACGCTGACGTCCTATTCATCGATGAGATAGGCAATATTCGGCATTGGAAATCGAACGAACCGCTTTGCGCTTTGAACCGGTTGTGGCGATAACTATCGAGGCAGACGGGTGGTTTGCCAGCAAACGTTTCCATTCTTTCATCAGTTGACCAGCGTGCTGGTCGGAAGTGAGGCCAGAGTGAGGCAGATCTACTGGATCGCGTACTTTGTGCATCTTTTCCGTGGGTGGTTCGGTCAGATCTTTGAACGCGGACCGGTCATACTCTTCCTGGAAAGCACTGGCTTGTAGTTGTTCGTTATGGAGCGCCAGGGCTATAGATCATAGGGCCCCAAAAGCAGAAAATTTGATTTAGGGTTCGCGCCAGAGCTAAATAAATGCGTACCAGGATTAGGATACGTATCTGGCGGATATGATCCGTTTTTTATAACCAGTTTTCCAACCCATTCGCGAGCAATTTTATTGATTTCTTCGTCGGTTGCTAATTTAATTGAAAGACAAATGTTTAATCAGTGACTTTATTACGCAGCGAGCCAAAATATATCTGCAATTATAGATACCTTTGAATGCTATATCGATAGGTGCCGCCCTCATGTCATCCACAAAAGGGAGTGGAATGAGGTGAAAGCCAGCCGGTTCATTCCACCCACTGTCATCGTGGGTTTCTTCCTGAGAATTTTTTAACCTCGGGAAATAAAATCTGCGACGAGCATCGCACCTGCGGGACCAAGGCGCAAAACATCGGTGATGCATTTCGCCTAATGAGCACAAGGGCCAATCCCATTTTTTGCTTCTTGATCATGGACTTGAGCAGCGCGCTGAAGGTTCGCTTGCTGCCAGAATAAGACTTGAGAAGACGAGCGCATATGTCTGTCAGGTCACCGGACAGGGGAATCGCATCATGTCAGCCTACCATTTCATCCGGGTAAATAAAAAGCGAATGCTTAATGTTATCTTCGAACTCCAGTTCACTCAGGTCTTTGAATCCCAAAAGCTTGATTCCTGGAAAGGCAATAAGCCATGACATACAATCAAGCCACATGCGAACAGCTGACCCGGTTCAAGGCCCAAAGTACGGAAAGAGCGAATTTCTTCGGCGGTGTAAAACGGCTAGATTATATGGAGCAGGCCTAGGTCACGTCAAACAGTACGCATATTATGAGATAACGCTCACGCGATGGCCAGCCTTCACACCACGAGCAGAAAAGTTCTGACTAGATTCTTCCACGTTTCCCTCATCGTCCGGAGCGGCTCCTAGGTCTGCTCCGTAGACAATTTTCGTTTTGTCGACTTCTGCTTGCCGATCCTGGGGAACATTTTGTTAAACCCAAAGCATCATGACAGCCGGTGCGTCGCACCTCATCCACGTAGGTTGTCCGGACAGTAGCGACTTCCATGCGGTCCCCAAGATCAACAAAATATTTATACGAACCTTTCTTTTGTTCTGTAATCAAACCATATCTATGGGAATAATCTCGTAAGATACACAACAAATATCAGTTTATGATAGCGCACCCTTTGATTCCAATAGTGAAACCGTTGGCTAGATGGAACGGGATACTGAAAAGCGAGCGCTTCGGAACCTCACGAATACGCATCTGGGAAAGCAGATCCTCAATCCTAGAAATGGAGATTGATTCTGGGAGAATGGATCCATCGTCCGGCAGCTCGTCGTCGTCTTCTAAATCGGAAGAGACTAAAACGGACTTAAGTGGGCATAATAAGATTGAGCACTCCTCAAAATAGCAACAGTGTTTGGCGGTAGTACTCACGGAATAGAACTTGGTTATGTCAAAAGGCTTTTCCTCCGTATTGATGAAAAACGGTTCCACGGTAACGCCAGCTTGCGTGAGATCCTGTATTCAAATGATTGGTTACTCTGCATCGGCAATGAAGTCGACACCCACAATCAAGGTTGTCCTGGCAGATGTTGTCAGTTGCCGGTAGCCGGCGCCAGCATGGGGATTGTCCTCGTCTGTTATCAAGAATACACGCTTTGTAGCAGTTTTGGGTGCACTAAATATTTGTTGAGTGTGTGTATAAACGAATGCTATGATTGACCTAACCCATCGCGAAGAACCCAATTACAGCTTGTGAAAACGTCCCCCATAGGGGCACTTTTCCCGGTAAGTGGGGGGAATTCCTTTCTCAGTTCGTCTTGATCGCCGAGTGAGGCTTTGCAGTGGTGAGCATCAGCCTACCAAGGTAAGGATTGAAGACGTGAACATACCATCCAATAGTTGCACAAGGTCCTGTATCGTACGTGCACATAACGGTCCGATAGGTTGATAGAGATACGTGCCTCGTTTGATTTCTGAACCTTGGGTTTTGGTACTTGTATCGGATTGTCTGGTCTTCGTTTATGTATCAAGTTATTCACCACGTCTTCTGAGCTTAGAGCTGGAGTCTTACTGTGTTGAAAAGAAGAATCCCAACTGCATCATTAGGGCCAACAAGGATCTTCTTCTTTTGAAGTTGCATAGCCGCGTCCAAAGCATTATACAAGTGGCATGTTTGAACGTTTTCGTATTTGGGGTCGTCGTAAGGTTTCAACATGGATTCTGAGCAGTCGATACAGAACAGAATCACGTCGCGGGCACTCTCATATATCTGAACCACGCGAGGTGATGATTGGGAGGCGTATGAGCGAGAACTATGTCGGCTTACCGACAGATCCTGTAGTTCATCTTCTTCCTCGTCGTCAATATTATTCCAGTCATCATAGGAAGCCATTGTGAATGTGAACCTAGAAATCCGAATATATGTAGAAGATTAATGCGCTGTCCTTTCCGCGCATAAATTGGTTGTTTCAAAGAGGGAGAGTCACGATTGACGCGTCGAACGTGGAACGGCTGACCGTGACCGTGACATCTCGGCACCGGTTCTATCACGCGACTTGCCCCTTCCACTGTACTGGTTTGACCATGAGTCTTTCTGTTCCAGACATCTGGCTATCGCTCGTTTTCATCAATAAGTACACCACTGTCATACGTACCAACGATGTCGGCAAATACGCCCCCTTTGCGACAAATTCCTCTCACAGAATTACCACATCTGCCGCTCCCAACGCTGAAAATTCAAACGGACGATGACGTAGGATACTGGAAAACGACAAGATCCTTCAACGATTACAGAATATTTCTGCGACGGCTAAACGAGTCGGTGGTAGGATGTTTTCTACCCTGGGAACCCTCGCGTCGCAGTCAGGTAAGGTCATATGGTCGTCCAGCTTATCCGATAACCAATCCAGGTAGCCAGTGGAAAGGATCATTGCACTTCTAGAGGAGCTAGACAATTGGATCCAGGATATCCCTCCGCTACAAACACCTCAGCGATTTGGGAATCTGGCATTTCGAACATGGGGACAGCGGTTGGAGGAGGTCTGTCACTAATTTGGCCGTTTCTGCAGACCATATTCAAAGTATACGCTTTGGGCAGCGTGCTGATGACATCCTCGAGACACTCCTGGGACCTGAGTTTCCAGGAATAATTCCGCACATAAAGCCATATCTTCTCTCGGCCTTTGGATCATTTGGTCGAATGGACTATGGAACTGGCCACGAAACCTCTTTTGCATTGTTTCTGTTATGTCTAACGTTAGTTCGATTCTTGCAACCCACTCTCGACGACGAGCGCGATCTCGTCTTGGGCGTATTCCTGCGATACATGAGGTTATGTTGGAAGCTTCAAGATGTCTACCGACTGGAACCGGCTGGGAGCCACGGCGTATGGGGACTTGATGACTATACATTTCTTCCCTATATTTTTGGAAGTGGCCAACTCCGAGGTATTCATCCTACTTTTTTACCGCGTCCCACAAACGTCTGATACACAACTATCTTTTCTTTTCAACAAATGATAGATCAGACCGATATACCTGTGTCTTCGATTCTAAGTCCCCCCTTACCACCAACAAATTTCTATTTTCTCGCCATTATGCGAATCCACGATGTCAAGTATGGGCCATTCCATGAGCACTCTTCCCAGCTTCATTCCATCGCCGCCGGGGTGCCCAACTGGGGTAAGGTCAACTCGGGTTTGTTCAAGATGTTCGAGGTTCGTAGTCGTTCGGTTCGCGCGTTACGTAGCGGTTCTGACGTTCTGACCCTTCGCATGTTTCTGTTTCCAAACCAGGCTGAAGTGCTGGGGAAGCGGGTTGTTGTGCAGCACATCCCCTTGGGTGGATTATTGGAGTGGGAGAACAGCGACAATCCGGCCCCCTCGACGGCATCATCAGTCTCTCAGGGATCGACGCCGCAGAGTGCGAATCAAATTTATCCTTCTACGGCCCCGCCAAGGGCACCTTCGCGCCCAGCCCCTGCGCGTGCGATGTTGCCTCCGATGATCCCTCCTACTGGCCTCAACTCCGGAGCCACTCAGGCACCTTGGCTCAATCCACATGCAGGCGCGAAAAGACCCACAACGTAATAGTAAAGAGACGTGTACGGCCAGCTGCTTGCGATGGGCTTCTTGGAGACCTGAACGAAGGCAGGAATGATGCATCAATGGCCATGAACATTACGGTAGTGGGGTTCGTTTCGTTAACCACGACGATATACATGTGTATGCATGTTCACACTCGCAGAGCACACTGACAAGACCTCTCATGCAAGTGCTCGGGAGTGCCTTGATTGAGCGCTTATGATCTCGGCATCCCGACCTCTAACCTCTTAAAGCAATCTCGAAGGTTGATTGCATCCCTGCAATACATAATTCGCTAGTCTATGGCGACACGCGCGAACGAACGATCAGAAAGCGTTCTTTCATGGCAACGGCGCGTAACTCGCTTTCGACTTGCAAAGGTTAACGCGTGCGTAGCAGCGGCGCGTTCTCGCGCTGTCAGCAGCGCGACGTGGCGTCGCTGATTTAATTTTCGAGGACATCCATTGAGTGCCGCCCCTTGCACGCGGTCATGTCACCTACGGGCGCCGATATCGTCTCGATGAAGCGCGGCGGAGAGCAGCGGCATATTCCATTCGAACGTGCGCTGCGTGAGCCTCGTCGCACGACGTAGCACACAGATGTAACTGCTTGTTTTGCGACTAAGTCGCCGCCGCCGCCGTTCAGAGGACTCGGAGCGATATCGGAGTATCGTTCAGCCTTTGACACTATCTCTGTGTTGTTTGCATGGGCGTCTGCCTGCCAGAGGCACCCCGCGGAATGCGGACGACGATGCGCTGGTACGCCACTGAGGTGGACCGCCGCACGAATTTCGCATGAATTGTGGTACTCTGCCGCGTCGTGCGCTGGCGGCTGGTGATCTGCAACGGCCCCGTCACCTCCTCAGATCAACACGCATCTACAGTGTCATGTTCTTGAACCCCGCACGGTTTACCTGGCTTCGAGGGTGCACCCATGACCACCTATCCGGGACATATGTTTAACCTTCTGTCGCTTGACCTGTCGTTGACGCGATGAGAGCGCCATTCCTTTCCTGTCGTTTCCGAGTCGGGCTAACAACACAACCGCAACCGGATCGTAGCAGCTGCTTCGCCAGAGGCAGCGCGCCGCCGACGCGTGCAAGTCGTCGTCTCTACTCATATCAATCACTTGCGCCGCCCGCCAGTGACAACCGCACTCGCAGCGAAGCTAAATTCTTGGAAGCCTCGGGCTATACTAGGACGAACTTCGAGCGATTTCCTCGAATCCAACTGCCAACTGGCATCCGCACCCGTGCACGCCATCCCCGATCGCAGATACCCCAGTATAATTATACGCCTGGGTGTGCTTCCGGGTCCATCGCGCATCATCCACCCAGTGGTTCGCAACGGGGTGTGCATCACTGCATCTTGGGCTCGCAATGGCGCAGCGCATGGACATGGGCACGCCAGTAGGCCGGGCCAGGCGGCTAAATAAAATGTGGGTGCCAGGACTGTCATGATCAAGACCTCTCTACTGACAGTCGCGACGGGGCACGGCCGCCGTGGCGTGGGTGGGGAACGCGGGCGCCCAACGCGTGCATGCGCGAAATACTGAACAGGGAATATCGAACCAGGACCGAGCCGGGTGTACTACTGCCGGTCCCAACTGAACCGTGCGCCGGTCCCGTCGCCCCCGACGCGCGCCGTGGGTCGCCGGTCTACGGGGCCGCTTCTGTTCTCAGCAACTCACCAAGAAGCAGTGAGCCCATTTGTGAGCTGAATGGACCCAGGAATAAGAGTAGCGCGGCCGTATCTGGCCGTACGCACTTCAGCTCCGAGCAAACTGCGCGAGTCCGATCGTCGTGCGTCCGGCAGCGTAGCTCCCGTATGCAGCCCTATGCAGACGAGCGCCGAGTTGAGAATGCGCTATGGTGGGCCCGCTGCGCAGTCATCTCTTGGGCAACCCGCGCGCCTCGCGCGTGCGCTATTTTGAGCATATGCTCATCTCGGCGTGCGCGACGCCAGTTGCTATTAGTAATTTAGTAGTACTGGTGTTGGCCGGCCGATCGATCGTGCTGCGCGCGCTTAGCGTTGCGCGGCATCGCACCATCGTCGAGGAGCACGGAACGTCGAGGCCCATCCGGGCTGCGCAGTTAAATTACAGGAGGTTCTGCGCCGCATTGGGCAACCTAAAGGCTTCTCTTCTTCTCTCGACATAGAAACACACCCCCGCTGTCGCGCACCCAGCCCGCCCGAGGCCGCGCGCCGGCTCGCCTGTAGCGCGCTCCGCCGCTCCACTCTTCGCCTACGCTAGAACATGCAATCGGCGCGAGCAGCTATGTAGCTGCTTCGGAGATTATTATATTACTGCTCAGCCGCGTCATCGGCGTGGCAGTGCGCTAGGCAGATGCTGCCTGCCTGCGGCGTGCCCACGCCGTCTAACACTATTCGGTGCTCGGGGATCATCGATCAGCACCGAGCGCGCTGCGCATTGCGTACCACTCCCATTGTTCCCCGGGGCAGGCTGGATGGGTCCAACGTAGATGGCCTTTGTAGCCCGCAAGCGCATGTGTATGATCAGCGATCAGCGCTATTTACGCCCCGGAACGAGCTTAAAACCTAGGAGAGGAGGTTATAAATAATGGCATGGAATTTGGAAATGCGCAGTCGGCGACGTTTGCAGGGGGCAGTTCGTGTCACGATACAGCGATGGATGTTGTCTATTTATGGAGCGGACGACGGTGCCGCATCAATGCCACCGGAGGTAAGTATGACCACAAGTCATTTCAGGTAAATCACAAAGAAATGGTAGTATTCTGCGTACAGTAAGGAATTTAGGCTCTCTGATTGAACAAAAATTAACTATCTGTCAAGATAAAATGTCAAAGTACCTGTGTAGCTTAGTCGAATGAGTCTCAATCAAATTTGGATCAGTGCCGGGCGCTTATGTAGGCGTATACGCGTGTCTTGTGCGCGACGCATGTTAGTGCGACATGTGCGTCGATGAGGCATTAAAAGTGTAAAACCTGATATAACCAACGCGCGACGATGCGTCGTGCGGCAAGCGAGGCCTCGCTGCATTCCAGCCTCATCGTGCGCCATACCTACGGCATTCTGCCATAGGTTCCCGGCTCACGATCACTCCTGATCGATGTCACCGAGCGCCTGATCAGTCGATTTGACGCACCTGCACGACATGCTCCTCGATGCGGGCTCAAAGCCTATGGTGAGTATAATGGGTGCGCGCAGCTGCCTGGCCCTACCCATCTTGAACACCACGAGGCGAACGACTCGGAGACTCATTTTGCTTCACCTCGCTTGACCCACATTCATCTCGCGCCGACGGCAGTCCGCCATGCGCCCGGAGCGCGATCGCACCGGGCGCCTGGCGCGCTGTGGCGGCAGCATTGCGCAGTATGAGATTAATTAAATAAACAAATCAAATTATTGGCGCGGTCAACGAGGTTTTAATATCCACTATATTACATGAAGAGCGTTAATGTCGCTTGGGATGTGTGCAGGGCCCGGGGTTCGCTGTGCTGCGCTGAGTCTAATAATTTTTCCGCGGCGTCGAGGATCAGACATGCCGTTAGACATTCGGAATATTGGTTCATTTCCGATGCACCTTTTTCACGTCCTCGTTTGATTAATTCTAAAATCAGCCACACGTATGATAGATATGTCCGACACGGGGAAAGTGTCTATGCAGAGGTTGCTGGGCGATGCTGGTACTGCCGTATTTTGGGTAATAACACAACCTCGTTCTGTCTCTGTTAGTGGGTACAAACCTCATGTCATACCACTCATTCGAGTTGCATATGGACTTTGGCCGTTGACATCTCTTTCGAACAGCTATTTTTTTCTTTCTACTATTTTCACGGTTTCAAAAAAGAGATCCCAATCACGGAGCAAATGCATACGCAGAAGGTTGAGATGATATATGGAGGTTCTCTTTCCTCTTCGCATAAATACCGTAGGGAGATTGGCTCGGATCTAATCCTGCTCAACGGGCATATTTTGGTCGAAAGTTTTAGCGTTATTAATCAGGTTCTTCTAGCTCTATCTGCGACGCGACTCTCGGCCGACTCTGAGATCGAGAAACGGATTCGACTCCCTGGGTGCTCGCTGGGCGAGCTGGCTCTCGTTCTTTCATGTGTTATAATTGAGCTAGACCCGGGTGCCCGAGGCGCTCGGCGAGCTGCTGCTATTATACTCGGGTATATATAGCCCGCACCCACATACAAGTTAGATTGAAAGGCAGCGGCGCACCAGCAGCAGGCGCACACACGCCCTCGGCGATCATACGTCCGTACAAAAGTAGATGTGCTCCACGTATCTACAGGTGTGCATTGCGCCCGCATCGACATTAGCGGTTAGGCGCGGTCTGAGCGTGGCTGGCACCGCGCACGCACGCACGCGCGTCGCCCTTACGACGGACTCGGACGAGGAGAGGAGACGCCCTCGAGGGTTGACTGGCAGCGGCAGCGGCCGACTGCGATTCCAATGGCAGCCGTGCTGTGCGTGGGGGCGATTGCACGCTTCGAGCTGCGCTGGCGGTTGTTTATAAATAGCGGTATGCGTAAGATGCAATACATTAGAGCAGAGACAATAGAGTGAGATAAAACAGTGCGCGACAGCGCGCGAGGCAGAGCCGCGCATGTCCCGCAAGATGCGAAGATATAATACATAGCACCCGCGAGGGCGCGGCCCTGAGCTTTGGTGTAGTTGTTGGCGTTGAGGAGGCAGCGGGCCTAGGTCGCCTCGCGCCGCGGGAAGCGCCGGCGCCGGCGAACGGCGCGGTGCGGTGCGGCGTGCGTGGTCATGCACGCGCGGGCAGGGTCTCGGCGCCTCCGTGTGCGCTTGACTCGTCTTGCTCCGAGCGTGCGTGCTCTTCGCTGTCTTCCCTTCCGTACTCGACGCGATACGAGCCGCCTCGACGCCCATAGATGGAGCGGCACGGCTGACTGCGGCGTGCGTGCGGCCAGGGTCTCGGCGCCTCCGCCTCCGCCTCCGCGTGTGGATCATTCTGCTCCGTGCGAACGTGCTCCGGACACTCTTCGCAACCTTCTCTTCCCTGCTTCACGAGACGCGTGAGCCTTCGACACCTATACTCTATTTCTCGAGCAGCGAGCTACGCGTGCTCTGGCCTGCTCGCGATCTCTCGACCACTCGACGCCTACCCTCTAATTTCTACTTTAACAGCGTGCATCCGAGTCCGCAATTCCCTATACGTGCTCAGGCCTCCGAGTACTCCGCCCTGCTCCCGCCGACGCGCGACCTCGACTTCGCGCGTGGCTAAACCTTAACACTGATTAGCGGCGCGACGACTCAATTAGCCAGCAGCGAAGCGCGCGCACGCGGGGAGTGCCGTGCTGGACCCGACCCGACGGCCGCAGGGCGGGTATAAGTCGCGGCAAGCAGCGAATTCAGTCCGCGGAGCTCGAGCGCGGAAGGTCTATTCAATGCCTCTCAATGCGTGGCGGGGTGCAAGGCTCGATGGGTGCGTGGCATGATGGTGGCGCGGCGGGCCTAGCGCTCCCCGCACCGCGTCGCGGGAGCGCTGCGCACTCGAGGCGCTGCTGCGTGCTAGCGCGTGCGTCCTCGTGCTCCGGGAACGCTGCCGGGACTCTCCGCCGCTCGCCTTCTCCTCCGCGCTCGACGCGAC
Source organism: Hypholoma fasciculare (assembly GCA_016801325.1). Taxonomy (NCBI): domain Eukaryota; kingdom Fungi; phylum Basidiomycota; class Agaricomycetes; order Agaricales; family Strophariaceae; genus Hypholoma; species Hypholoma fasciculare. Next base: position 24,780 of record JAEKIV010000368.1, read on the forward strand.
GCGACGCGAGTCGTCTCGACGCTTACACTATATATCGACGGCGCCCACCCGAGTCTGTATCCAATTAACCAAAGGCCATCAATCGAAACAGCACCTGAATGCGCGCTCGCGCGGGGGGCTCGACGGCGCAGGCATGCGCATGCGCTGGACGTGGCAGTGCGGCGGCGGCGGCGGCGCGGTGGGCGAACGACGACGCGGGATGGGGCAAAGACGTACTCTATGTACAGTAGGATGGGGAAGCGGCGATGGATTATTAATTTAATTGGAGATGGGATGGGAGATCTTATTATTCAGTGCATTAGGATGGTGGCGCCCGCGTGTGCCACTCTCACTGGCAGGCAGGCAGAGTAGCGGTGGGGCAGGCCTATAGACTAGCTCGCATCGCGTCGCGGGAGCGGGAGTTGACAGAGCTGCGGAAGCGCGAGGGGTATGTAGCGAACGGCGCGGCGTGGTGCGCTGGCCCACGCACCGCGCACCGCGCGACCTCGATGCCTGACCGCGGTGTGCGTATTTATTTAATTTTATGCTTGCTCTATGACCTACGCGTGCTCCGCCTGGCTTCCGGCGAGCGTGCTCTTCCTGCCGACGCTCGACCTCGACTATTATGCTCCCTCGCTCTCGAACACTCGACACCTAGACTTTATTGCTGATCTGCAAGCGGCGCACGTACGCAACTTGCGCGTGCCTAAAACCCGAACGCTGATTGGCGGCGCACGCGCGCACGCTGCGAGGCCGCGCCCGAGTCCGACGGCGCAGGGCGGGCGTAGGGCGTGGCATCTTCGTCATGCTGAGAATGTCTCGTTCGTGGCGGTGCGGTGCGGTGCGGGTCTATTTAGTGCATGGCGTGGCGGTTTGACGTGCTGGTGGCAGGTGCGGTGGTGGGAGGGCGGGCGGGCACGGTGCGGGATGGGGATGGGGAAAGGAAAGGGACATCGTCAGAGAGGAGATGCAGTGCGCGAGGCGATCTGCGTGCGGGTATTGCTATTGATTCTACTACTCTATTAGATTCGCTGTGGTATTCAATATGGCGCGGAGCCAGGACCCGGGAGCGGGGATAGTGGGTGAGGAGACACGTTTGGAGATTGGGTGAGGAGACGTGTTTGGGGATGGAGGTTGGGTGAGGAGACGTGTTAGGGGGTCAGGTGAGGAGGGACTTGTGTGTGGTGTGGCGCGGACTGGAGGGGGGATGGGCGGGTGGGCAGGGAACTAGACGGGTGGCCTGGTGGGTGTGCTACATACGAGTGGGACGAGATGGTGCGAAGGCGGGATCTGGATTGACTCCGGTGCGCTATTCCAGGGAGGGCGACCGAGGAGAAGTAGCGGCAGCTATCAGCTGTCGAACACGAACATGATGGAATACGAATATAGAGCGTGATTACATGAATTGGATGCTCGAGATGTGTATATGCATGCCAGTGAACTGGGTGCTCGAGGCGGCGCGGAGATCGTGCCCGTGGAGCGTTCATTCATTCATTCACTCCTTCATTCATCCAATTCATTCGCCCATAAATACCCACTCGCGCATAAATAGCGCCGCCGCACATAAACTTAACTTGACTCAACGACGCATGCTTCTCGAGGAGCAGCACGCAAACGGGCAGTGCCTCGGACGACGCGCATTAAGGCCATAGTTCATTTCGCCACGCTGCACATGAACCATGTCAATGAGCACACAGATCCGGTGGTAGTTCTGCAGCTCCTGCCGTGCACACACGCACTTAGAGCAGGCAGGCCCGGACCCGGTACGGCGCGCACGGACGGGCGCGCCATCGCCACCGTGGGCCGCGCGCTGCTCATGCCCCTCTGCACGCGTGCCACTCGTATGGGGTTCGTACATACGCGCATGGGTCTATCTATGATTGAATGCTCAATGAATACGGACGAGCTACTCACTGATCACGGACGAGATCGAGGCGGTTCGGCTGCGCGCTCGACGGAAGGGGGTAGATGGACGGTCAGGACAGCGATGACGCAGTGACATGGGAGGTAAGTATAGACGAGGGTGCCACATACGCATAAGCTAGGAAGTAAAAAGGTACAAAAGTAGATAGGGAGGGGCCGCGGGACGGTGGGCCGGCGGGGAGGCGGGATATCGATAAACTTGAATTATATAGCGCGCTTGCGCGATACGCAGTGCGCATGGCGAGTGGGGCTTTCTTGCAGTTCCTTTCTTTCTTTGTCCTTTGTCCGTGTCCGACGTCACGCCCGCGGCGCGGTGCGGTGCATTCGTTCATTCATTCAGTCGGTGAAGTGAAGTCGAGGTATATCCAGCGCAGCACCGCACGGCGATCGCACATGCACTGCGCGGCGCGGCGATGTCGAGGATGCATCGATGAGGCAGAACCCCGGGGACACTCTATATAACTTGACGGTGACGGTGAACGTAGCGGGAATGGAAGTGGTGGAGCTGATTGGGCCGGCAGACGCCGATCGGCCATCGATAGCTGGTGAAACTCCGCTGGGGCGACGACCCAACGACGAGCCCCTCCGCGCACCACTCACCACAGCCAAAAGCCAGCAGGTGGGAGCTTGCACACAGCCCACGATTCCCGACCAGGCGAGGAACACAGATCTGCGTCTGCTGACCCGCGAGTGAGTCCTTTTGGCGGCATGAAAAATTTTCGCCCCTGATGTCTGTGTCTCGCTGCAGGTGGTCATCCGTCCGAGGTGGGTGCTCGCAGGCTACAAATACCCAGCGTACTGACACAGAGACCAGGCGAACCTCCCTGACAGGCCTTGCCTCACCCGTTTTCACCCGTTCTTCCTCGCACGCGCGAGGTCCAAGCCGCCGTCTGCGCGCCCCCGCGTCCCTGCCGTCCTCTCCCGCCCGGCGCCGCCCCCCCGTCCGTGGCGGTTCAGGCTCGGTAACACCGCGCCACAGCGATTCACAGCACACCCACGCACGACCGGCAGCTGCTGCCTGCCGCTCCCCAAAAATCTGACTCGATCCCGTGCGATCATCACAACAAAAACAACAACAACACGATGTCCCGCGTCGCCGCGCTCTCCGCGCAGCCCGTCGATTTTGCGTTCCACGAGCCGCCTGCGCGCGACTTCTCCCCTAAAACAGATGACGACGCCGATGCAGGCGAGCACCTCTTCCCCGGGCTCCCGCCCCTCTTCACAGGCCACCCGGACGTGCACCTGCGCCGCGGGATCATGCATGCCGCGCAGCGCGCACAGGCACACGTGCCCGACGCGGAGCAGGCGTTCTTCGTCGCGGACCTCGCGGACGTGCACCGCCAGCATCTGCGCTGGCGGGCCGCGCTTCCCGACGTTCAGCCGTTTTATGGTCCGTCCGTTATTATTGTTTGCATGCGCGTTTTTTAAAAAGTATTTTTCGCAGCGGTGAAGTGCAACCCCGACCCATACATAATCCGCCTCCTCGCGTCCCTCGGCTGTGGATTCGACTGCGCGTCGAACAACGAAATTTCGCTCGTGCTCTCCTCCGGCCCGATCCCACCCACCAACATCATCTTCGCGAACCCGTGCAAAGCCCTTTCCTTCATCCGCGCCGCCGCGCGTGCGCGCGTCGACACCTGCACCTTCGACAATGCCGACGAGCTGGCGAAGCTCTCGAGGGCGCACCCCGGTGCACGCGCGGTGCTCCGGATCCTGACGGACGATAGCAAGTCCCTCTGTGCATTTGGCATCAAGTTCGGTGCGCCTTTGAGCGCCGTGCCCGCGCTCCTCCAGCGCGCAAAGGAGCTCGGCGTGAACGTGGTAGGTATAAGCTTCCACGTCGGCAGCGGGTGCTACGATCCCTCAGTATACACCGACGCTCTTTCTCGTGCACGCACGGCATTCGACATGGGCTCCGCCGCGGGGTTCACGTTCGACCTTCTGGATCTCGGCGGGGGCTTTGAATCAGCGAGCTTCGAGCACGCGGCGCGGGTTATTAGGGCGGGGCTGGAAAGGTACTTCCCCGAGCGGGAGAGGCAGGGGGTGAGGGTTATCGCGGAGCCGGGGAGGTATTATGTCGCGACGGCGTTCAAGCTCGCGGCATGTGTGATTGCGCGGAGGGCGCCATCGAGCTCTCCGCCTTCCTGTCCTGCCTCCTTCCCTGCGGTTCCGACTCCGGCCCGTGATCCGATGGCGGGCACGATGGTCAAGCCGGCTGTGGCGCCGGTCGTACCCTCCGCACCCGCACCGGCGCCCTCCAGCAGCCCGCCTGCCGGTGTGGGCGGGACGGTCGCCAAGGCGCTGCGAATGGCAGCGGGTGCGCTGACGAGGCGTGCACCTGCGACTGCGAAGGATGGGAAAGTAGCACTGGGTGTGAAGGAGAGCAAGGCAGAGAAGGAGAAGGAGGGTAAGGAAGGAAAAGAGGAAGACGCGCCGGAGGTCATGTGTACGTCCTTTCCTTCCCCCTTTTTTTCCGCTACCACACGCGCGCGGTGCTGATGGTACTTTGGGGGAAACACGCAGATTACATCAACGACGGCGTGTACGGCGCGTTCAACTGCATCCTGTTCGACCACCAGCACGTCACGCCCTATGTCCTCTCGCTCTCGCAGTCCTTCCACATCCCGCCCTCTTCCCCCTCCCCTTCCAGCCCTAATGAACACGCCCACGCACTCGCGAAAGCCTCCGTCTGGGGCCCGACGTGCGACTCCATCGACCTCGTCTGCCCGTCCGTCCACCTCCCTTCCTCGCTCCGCGTGGGCGATTGGCTCGGCTTTGATAACATGGGCGCGTACACGCGCTGCGCGGCGAGCATGTTCAATGGGTTTGAGGTCAGTCGGGTGGTGTATACGACGGGGGTCGGGGGTGCGGGGGTTGGTGGGGGAGTTAATGGGGTGGGAGGAAGTGAGGAGGTGAGGAAGGTGTTGGCAGAGTGGGCGGAGAAAGAGGCGGCGCAGGGCGGGGAGGGGGCCGACGCGAATGAAAAATAGGCGCACGCTGCGCTGTGTAGAGGCGCCCTCTGTGGACGCGAGGAAAACCTTTTTTTTTTGAAGGCAAAGCGAATGAGGGTCTCAGTGCGATTTCCAGGCCGCGTGGAGGTGAAGGTGCTGAGGAAATGAAAGGGAAGGGGCCGAGGAAATGAAGGCGAAGGCACTGAGAGAAGGGAGGCGCGGGGGAGGTGAAAAAGCTGAAGCTGAAGGGCTGGTAGAGGGTGCGTAGTACGTGCGTGATGCGCAAGTGGTTTGGTTCTGGTTATACGTCCTATTTCCTATTATCTTATCCTAGATTTCTCTATTCCCTATTTTCGTGTTCTGCATCTCGCTGCCTCGTATTCTTTCTTATTAACCGCACATTTACATACGTGTTTTGGTGCTCTGCTTGAACTTACATATACATACATACATACGTGATTTCTGCGTTTTTACATCCGTTGATAGAAATTATCCCGGGCGTGCGCTGTCTACAATTCAATTTTGACCCGCGAAATACGGCCAAATGCGCTCGCGACGGTTCAGTTCGCTGTCCGAGTCAGTCACTCCGGCGATCCTGCAGCTGTTGTGCCTGCGCCGCACGACACGACACGACACCACCAGCGGTGTCCAATCCGGCAATGCGGGTACTACTTATAGTCAGTGGAATCGAGTTGTGGCGGTGGCGTTGAGCCCGGCCGCCCCGGCGCGTTGGCAGTCGACTTCGGCTTGTTATTTAATAAATTGTAAAAGTACATTAGGTGCGCGTGTACATGTGCAGCGCATGGTCTGATGTTTTCTTCGGATATATTCACTTACTACGGCTATTTCGCTGAAGACTGATAGCGGTGGCGCTGTGCTGTGCCCAGCGCGTTGGCGGGGGACCTCGGCCTGCAGGTAATTTTAAGTACATACGTACATGTGCATGTGCAGTACAGGGCGTGGTATTTGTTTCGTTACTTTCTTGCTTCGCGGTGGTTCGTTTCGGAGGAAATACTTACATTACGGCTTAATCCTTCTTTGAAGACTGGCATAGCTGGCTCGGAAGCGGGGGCGAGGCTTTCGCTCCTCGGAGATAGAGATACTCTACGTGCTCATGGTGCTTACTGTTTTTTTTTTTTAAAAAAAAGGTGTGTAACTCGGATGTACTTACTTGATTGCTTACGGCTGCTTAGGTGCCAACGCACCGGCGTCACTCGGTCTGGGTGTTGGAACAGCTTCTTAATTTGACAGTTACTGCTTGGACGTGGAACGTCGCGCGGTAGGGGCGGCGGTTCGTCTCGCGCGACGCCACGCGCGTCGAAGGGCGGCGCGTCCGAGCTGGCTAATTACTACACTACTATATTATAATCAAAATACATATGGCATTCGAGGCTCTGCATATTCTCCTGATCCGCTCGGCCGGAGCGAGGTGTAGGTGTTGTCCATTGACAATTCGGGCCCGGCCGGTGCGCTGTCTGGTGTTCAATTCGGATATACTTACGGCTACTTCTCTGACACAGCTGACGTAGTGGCGCCTGTGCCCTCGGAAATACTTGGCTACGGGTGCTTTTACATTTAAATTATGGAAGGTGGTATCACTGGCAAATCACTGGTATGTACGAGGACGTGGAGCGGTGGCGCCGCGCTCCAGCGTGCGAGCGTGTCGACAGTCTGTTGACTGTCTGGGAGTCAGTGATGAATTAAATGGCACCTCACCTCACCTGCGCAGACAGTCCCGCCTTCGAGCGCTTGAGACGTCCGGCAAGTACTTGACCACCCGGGATGACGCAGTGGCGTCGCGCCGCGAATCAGTGACCTCGGCCGACTAGGCGCTGTCGTACCTAACCGGACTCGACGGCGCCCACCCCACATCCATCTCCTGCGACGTCACGCGCGTCAAGAGATGGCGCTACTGCTGCTGCATAAAGCTATATTGTATTCGAGCCTCACCACGTAGGTATTGCTGATCGACACGGCGGCCGGTGGCGTCGCGCTCGGCCGGCGGCGCGCGGGGGACTCGCGGCATGTCAGCGAGCTCTGTACATACGGCACGGCGCGTGGAAAGCGGGCCCAAAGGTCGAGGCTTGAAGTAGCGCCGCGGGACGTCCCTCCAAGGGGCACGTCGGCAGGCCCTCGGGCGTCGAAATAATTAGAGCAATGCCATGTATAGCAAGCTCGGCTAGAGCGCACCCGCGAGGTACCCACAGTCCGCGACGTGACGCCTCGCGCGTCAAAAGGCGGCCGGGTCGGCGCTAGCTATGAGAACATAAGTATATACGACGCGCTGACAGAACCTGCAGGCCGGCGCCGGTGGCAAGTCCACTTGTCTTGTCAGCCAACGACGGCGTGGCGCGGCGCTGCTGCTGTATAAGGCTACATAGAGTATGTAAGTATGTACGCAGATGTTCGAGGCGCTGTGGCATCAGCACATCGCTGATCGATACTTACCAGTGGGGCCAGGGGCGCGCGTAGGTATCCCAATGGGCATGTCGGGGAGGATAACAGCACGCCAACAGCACGCGCTGCCGGGTCCATTGTCCAGGCCCATCATCTTATCACTCGCGTCATCATGACGAGGCGGCAAGCAGAGGACATCGATCAAGCGCAGGGAAAGATCACGCCCCTTGGGATCTTTGCCTTACAAAACCTTACTTCACGGCTCGCGCGCAAGCCGCGTTGATGCTTATGTACATATTATCTAGGCGCGTCGGACGCGGCACAGGGCCGTGCGTCTGCCCAAGAAGATGTATGTATGTAGGTGGGTGGGTAAGTCCTACGCACGGATATAGGCCGGGCATTCGCACTCCATCGCGCGCGAAGCGAAGCGGTGCGGCGCGGGCAGCATATGATACTCTCTTCTGCTTTTGCGCACAGTGATAATAATATACTCTGTATGTAATGATATCTTTGTGCTGAAACGAGGTGGGGAGCCGTGCGAGCGAGCTGCCCGCCTGCATGCATGCCAGTGCGGGCCCGAGCTCCAGGGACCAACTTCTCAGATCGATCGTCTGGGAGTGTGATTTTCTGCAGTGCTTAATTTAATATTTAATCAGCTCAGTACACAAGTACAGTCGACTCCCTCTTAGGCCATAGCCCTCATAACCCATACCCCCATATAACCCATACCTTTTTGAGTCCACCGAGTTGG